>JASXSY010001146.1:0-322206 GCA_034509805.1 Sipha maydis
ATTTAAAAAAAAAAAAAAAAACTGTTATAAATGAAGAATGCACAATTTTTTTAATTTCAATCCTATCATGTTAGTCATCATACCAGCATAAGATTTACACTATAATTTTTTATTTCATCCTTCGAAAACCAATTCTATAAACTTCAAACAAAAATCATTATACTGAACCAACATTTTATTCTAGTAATTTTTTTAATTGTATTGTTTGACATTAACATGATTTACAAAAATAAATGTTCTCTATTTTAAAAGCAGCCTCTTCACAAATACAAAGGAAAGGATGGTTTACCAATTAAGAATTCAAAATTACTCTAAAAATAACAAGTTATGTTGTATTTATAATTTTCAACACATATTAGACTTTTGTTATAACATTTTTTTAGGTACTAACCCATATTTTATATTCTCATAAAAATTATAGCTTTTAAAAATAATGCCAAATTTAAAAACTTAAGGAAATCTCTTAATGGCAATATATTTAACTCATAAAAGTGCAATATGAACTTTCCACCGAATCCGACGAATGATTTTCGAAAAAAAACTAAATAAACTATAAGTACTCATGTTCCCTCATCATAAAATCTCCCTTGATAAAATGTTAAATATAACTTTTTTAAACTATAAAGCACAAAATAAACAAAGTATATTTTATTAATTAATTATTCATTAAGTATATGCGTATTAGTTTTTGTTTAGTATTTAACAATTTTCTTAAGCTTTTTTGGTTTGTAAAAAATCCAATAGGTCGAATTTCCTACCTACACAATATATATATATATATATATATATATATATATATATAATATATAGCTTACAATTAATACAGTTTACCAAAATCTAACAGTTCACATGTTTAACCCCATGTTTCAGTGACAGTTCTTCATGAAATTTAAAAAAAATGTATGTTACATAAAAATTATGGACGTTTTTTCTTTCAGATTAAACACTTAAACAGATTTATTAAAATTTACTTAAAAAACAGATAATACAAAAAATGAAATGTTAACTTTGAACCAATTGTCAATTTATTAAATAATTGTACAAACTTTTAATGCTCAATACAACTGTAGTATTTTTCCTCAACTTAAACATACTATAAAAACAATAGTTTTTTCCGAGGCTTTTACGCTTCAAGTAGAATCTAATATAAACAACATTTTTTGTTGAATCAATATTTCTTAACTCTGGATTTAAACCAAATTGTTATTATAACTGTTCAATCTCTGAATCAAGTTAGATTATTTTATTGCTTTTATAATAGTATGTGAACCACAGAAGAATTTTTAAATGATTTTATCCCTAGGTAATATTACGAAAAAAATATTTACAAAACTATGACTAGGACATTTGTGATATGTTCAGTATAATTGATAAAACTAATATTTAAAATTCAAAAGTATACTAATTGACTTGGCCTATAAATAGATCAGTTTAAATACGATTTCATACCATCGAAGACAGAAATATCGAACAGACCCTAATCTAGGACAAAATCTGACAACATTTGAAAACAATTATTACATCAGAAAATATGTAACTACATTATGACGGACCACAAGTTTGTTTTTCGGATACTTCTTATTTATTTTATAACTTAAATTAACTGAATAATACGATTTTTGTCATATTGTTTAAAGTTGTTTAACTAAAAAATATTCATTATTATTTGGTAAATATATTGAAAAATTAAATGTTACTGTTTAATTTGTTCAGCTATAATATTATTCGTTGTTTTCGTTACTTGGACTGAAAATTTAATCTTTTAGTAAGATGAATCTTTTTTTTTTGGCTGTAAAATGGGTCTTATCTTATGTTAATTTTGTTTTAACAATTACCTATTTGAGACTTCATTACTAAACATTTTTATTGAAGTTCCAAGTATTTATTATTGTTAATTATTCTTTTACTTTTCGTAAACATATGATAGTTTATTAGGTACTAAATAACTAAATAAATTCAAAGTACAAAATATTAAACAATATTGATGTTTAATATTTGTATATATTAACTTATACAACAAAGTATAAATATTATTTTATAGTTCCTTAAAATCAACTCAGAAACTCGAGAAAATAACCAAATACCCATCACTACCTACGTATAAGTGATCAGGTCCATAGTATGCACTTATACCTACATACACATACGTTTAGATCGTAGTACGCGCGTATAGATCACCAACAGCAACTATAAACTGCGAAGCCAACGCTTTCCGCAGACAACATTCTTTGGTCCAATAGTTTACACATCCGAACACGGCTCAGCGTAGGCTGAAGTGAAGAATACTATAAGAGAAAGCGACCACGACGACAACGGTCGTCCGCGTCCCACGGGCAATTAGATATACGTTTTTTTTTTCATTATTATTATTATGTTATTGTATATAGTATACACAAGTATTATTATGTACTTGTCGATACGAGGTCGCTCCACTCGATGGTTATGGAAATAATATATATATATATATATATATATATTATTATACTTACACGCAGTATTATAATGTATATTTGAATACTATAAGTATACACAATATAGGTGGGCTACGACAAGACACGATTTATGCCTAATCGAATGCACATAATAATATTGGTATAGGTCACGTACCTGGTTGCAGAACGGGGGTAGAGCTTATCTGTTCGAACTTTCCGACAACCACTGTCAGGAAGACGCCGACCGCGAACGCGGAGGCGAACGCCGAGGACGGCGGGGCTAGCCACATATCGCCGCGGCCTAAAAGCACCCTGTGGCGTAGGCGGCGTTTCACGTGCCCTTCGCCGTCATCGTTACACCGCTGCAGGCGCGGGCCTGGTGATTTTTTTCCGTGAACGCATGACGACGTTTTCGCAACGCGCTGTTGGACCGCTGCTAGGCTGATGCAAGTGAACGTGTTTTCATGCCGTCGACCATTGCCGCGGCAATAGCAGCAGCAGCAGCAGCGGTCGCGTGCTGCGCAACAACAACGACTCAGGCCGGGCCATATCGTTGCGTTGATATTGTTTTCCACAAGAACACAGCACACACTCGCGAGCAACTGATCGTGATGACAGGTGGATGGTGGCCGATCGGCACGCACGTGTGTCCCGCGGGTTGGCGACGATCGGCCGTCGCGACAGAGGTAATAATAATGTATGATTACACGGACTGGTGTCTTGTTACCGGTGCAACATCGGACGTGGTTATTTTTATTTTTATTGTGTTCCAGTAGGTGGTGAACTCGAGCAGAATATATGTACGGACGGAGCAAAACGAGACAACCGTGAACACACGACACTTACAACACGTACCGAGAGCGAACGGTGAACGACTGACTAACGAGAGGCGGTCGGCGAACGGAGAACGGACGACGACGACAAAGGACGAAGGCGGCGGCGGCAGCAGTGGTGACGGTCGCGCTCGCAACAGCTGAGGGAGAACCGACGGTCGGTTCCCGGGCATTAGAGCGCAGCACACGCAACACGTGCACGTACGAATTTCCCCACTACCGCCGCCCATAATCACGTTTTTGTTCAAGCCACTCACTCTGTACGTCCCCCTCTCAATCACCGCCGACGACACAACCTCACCGTGCTTCGTAGAACGAGTGCCGGTTAGATACATTTGTCTGAAGTCTGTGTTCATTACATCGACAGAACGACAATTCCCCATTTCCCCTGGATTTTCGGGTAAGCGCACGGCTCACAAACCCTCTCCATACTACAGCCTAAACAACTACAAGGAGCTGGTAATCCAGAAAAAAATATTTCTCTATAGACCAATTTTCGAATGCTTACTTCTATTTGAAATCCAACATTTAATAGATTCAGAAGCATGAATGAAATCTGGATTTCGATTGAAATGTATAAAAATTGTAATTTTGATATAAATTTTCTAAAGAGTATGGTTGCTTCCCTATGAGGAGCGACTACGGTCCTCGATAATTAGCCAAAAGCTTTTATTTATTTTTTTTTTTTATAAATAAAATAAGACATTCCTAGCCGTTGCAGGCTATCTATATCTATGGATAAAGGACAATAATAGTTTGTAGCTATTTTAAAAGGATAATTATATATAAAGCTTTTATGGTCATCGGAAACGGATCAAATCTATGTTTTGGGATCGGAACCAACTATCTTTATCATTTTTGTTTCGGAAATGATTTAAATTATTTTCAGATATCTTATAATACATTTTTATTGCGATTAGAATTCTTAAATTCAATATTCTTTCTTTTCAATCCATTAAATAATCGTTCATTGAATTAAATCAATATTTTATACTAGTCGGTATAAGGACATTTTAAATACACGTATAGAATCGAATTTATAGCAAGTATAATTATGTAATAAATTACTGTCAAGTTACTTTTAATTAAATGTAATCTTTACACTTTATTTTTTATTAAACACCTTAATACTGACTTTTAGATTCTGAACGTAGTGATGGAATCTATTGGTTTTACAATGATGTGTGTTTTTTTATTTTTTAATTTTTAATTTTTTTATTTTTGTGTCTGGCGACACCTTTTTTGGCAGTAAAAATGCTTCGATTTGCTTATGTAGCAACTTTTCTGAAAGGAAAGTGAATCTAGTTGGTACTTTGAGGGGGTCAAAACTAAAAATTTTTCAATGTTTTGAAAATGCGACGGGAAAAACCCTAAAAAAATAAGGGAAAAACGGGAGTTTTTACGCAAAACCAGTTTTCGACAAAATCAAATTTTTTATTTTGCTATAACTCAAAAACTAATTAATGTAAATACTTGAAATTTTCACCAAATGTTTAGATTTGCATTCTCTATACACCGGTAAATTTTCAAAGTATTTTGACTTTTATTGAGCTATTTATAGACAGTTGAAATTTTCAATTTTTTTAAGTATTTTTTTTTTAAATAACGATAAAATTTTTTTGGCCGGCCAGAAAATCTTGAAAATTTAATACAAGGTTTCTTATAAGTTGTTCCTTAACTGATAAAAAAAAATCTAAAATCGTAAGTCACAATTTTTTTTTACAAGTGCTCAAAGTTCCAATTTATACTAAATATGTAAAAATTGCGAAAATTTGCAAGTTACTTTGTAGATAAAAATTCATAACATTTTTTCTGTTCATACTTAAGGTTCAAAATTTTAACACTAGGTTATCTATAAGCTACTCTTCAAAAATTTTTAAAAAAATTTCTACCGGACTTAGAGGAAAACATTTTATGACTGTTTGAAATTTAAATATTTACGAAATTGCATAAAATAGCGATTTATTCTCAAACGATTTTAAATATTTGTTATAATTCAAAAAGTACAAGTCGCAGATTTTTGAAATTTCTACCAGCTATTAAGATTGGCATTTCCTCTATGTCATATTTTTTTCAAAATATTATATTGATTTTTAAGCCACTTATAGGCATTTAAAATATTCGATTTTATTACATTTTATTTTTATAATCGGTGATAAAAAAAATTTGGCTCCTACAAAATACTTGAAAATTTAATAGAAGATTCCACAGAAGTAGTTCTTAATGTCATTAAAAAATTATTAAAATCCATAGACACAATTTTTTTTTATAAGCGTTTGAACAGCGAATATTTACATAAAATTACATGTAAAATATAATATTATGTATAATATTCTAGACTGACAAACTATGTCGCTGTATTCAACTGCCAACCCATCCTAATTAAAAAATATATTTATCGTTTCAAAATAAAATATACTTATTACAATATTTATAAATAACAATGTATTATATACTAGACAAACATATCATCTCCGTTCAGAATCGTTTTTCGTATACAATGATACCTATCATTGAATTCAAATTTAACAAATCCATTATAATGACCTATCCTATGAAGAGTCGCACTTCACCCCCAAGTGTACAACAGAGCAAGGCCCATCCGGTTCTTTTTCATAATTTAAATAACTTTTAATTATCAATTTACAGTAAATAATATAGTTTTTGAAAAAAATTACTATTGAATAATAATTAATGAATTTAAATATAATTTTAGTAATTATTTATTTTACTTACAAACGATTCAATGACTAATACAAGTACTATATTACAATTCAACAGAGAAATAAAATAAATAAACTAATATTGTAATTTTTTGGTTATATTTTCCATGAATACAAACTTATAAATCTATGAATTGTTTTGGTGATTTGAATTTAAATAATTTAAAGAAATTAAACTATTTTAAACTGTTTTGAGCATAACTAAGAATTTAAATTAAGGCCACGAGATTGAAATTTATACTGACCACTGACCATTTACCTACTTATTAAATCACTAAAAAAAAAATGATTTCTCACTACACTGGAATTCAATATTTTATTATTACACAAATTAACATATTGCATTTCATTTATAATAATGTTATTACTTTCGGTAGTATTAAATTATTTCAGTTATTATTTGTCTATTGCGTTTAACTTCTAATGTATTCTTTATATACCACTAATACCAGAGAAATAAAATTAATATAATTTAATAATTGAAATTAAAGCAATATTAATAATTGTATATTGTACTTTAATATGATACAGCAATTGTGCCTATATTTTTATATATAAGTTTTTATACTATGTTTCGATGCGTTTTATAATTTTGTAAATAAAATCCATCATTAAATAATCGGACCAATAAGTCGTAGTATGGTCCAGACCATCTGGAAAATTCCCATTTCTAGACCGTCCACTCTACCCCTGATAAAGACCACTGACTACTTACTTATCGTTAAAAGCGTTATTCAATTTTTTCACGAAAAAATACCCTCCAAGTTTATTACTATGATGAGTTTTTATGTTTTTAATATATATTTTAACATAAGATTTAGTTAAAAATTGAATTAATAAGGATGTTTTATAATAATCTTATGAATTATTAACATTTACATTAACTAGTTTGTTTTGTTTGTCACAAGCTTGAGGTATTTTTATATAGACGTCTATTTTAGAAGCAATCTTAATTACGGTATTATCAATTAGTGGTATAAGCACAAAATAATATTCTGTGACATAAGTCATATTTTAGTATGCGTTCATGTATAGTAATTAATAATACAAATCTTTTAAAATAAAAATAACAAAGACGGCCAATGAAGGAGGGCCATGGCCACTGTGTCCCCTCCCCCTTCCCAGTATACGTCACTGACTAAATCTACATGAAAGATAAATAAGCCCAACAAATTAAAATAGTTATTCAACAGCAGCTGAAGAGCAACCGTTTGTTTTATATTTTTTTTACTTTTTTTTATTTTGAGATAATTATTTAGGCAATTAAGTGATTTAGTTATTATTAATTATTAATATTTTAAATATAAAAAATAAAGGAAGTGTAACATGCATGTATATAAAATGTTTGTTTTATAATATTTTTACTCAGTGATAAAATTTTTTTTTTTGTTCGGTTATGGCAATCTAGAAAAACTCAAAGTCGATCACAATTCTATAAAAATTAGCCAACTCTATTATAGATTATAACGTTAAACGTTTTAGATGAATTATAAGTAAATTCATAAAAATAATAATTTTTTTATTTATCTATTGAACTCGCTAGCATATAAAAGAATTTTTTATGTGATAACCATTAAAAAAAAAGTTCCTTTACTCAAACTAAAATAACTTTTTGTCATTAAAAAATCTGTGCAGTATTAATTAGATTATATATGCGATTACTTCCATGTAGAAAAATTTTAAGACTCTAAAATAAATAGCAGGGCATTTTTCTCTATACCTACTTTATAATATGCACAGTAATTATATTATGTTTAATTGAATTTAGTTTTTAATTTTTAAACACACTGCTAAATAATAAGAAAAAAATGAAGGGCCTTAATTGTGGGTACCCTTGAACTGTATCACACTTTTAATCCACACTCAATTCACCTCTTAATTAATTTTCGCAAGGTAAATATTACTAAGAAAATTAAGTCATTCAATGTTTAGTTTTTAACAAAATAAATATCTGTATTTTACGACATTTTTTCTGCATATTATAATTATAGATGAATAGATTTTAAACACATTATTAATTTGATTCAACAATTTTAAAGTATATCAAATATGAAATATAATGAACATCACTAGATAGACAACTATATTTAAATCATCAAAACTTAAAAAATTATGAACATTTCTAATTAAATTAGGAACCAATATAATAACGAAACTTATACTATATTCTACTTAATATACTTTCCGTGTACAATTAATTTAAAATAATTATTTTATCATACATTGTATCACAGTTTTTTTTAGTTTTCCATGAATAATATTTAAATTTAAATAACTATAAGATCACAAATATAACATGTAATAATAACATATATGCAAATAACAATGTTATATTTAATCACGGTTATGTGCAAGGGCTGACTTATGGGAAGAGATGACGTGGTGATTTTGGGTTTTTTTTTTATAACAAATTCATCAACTATTTTTGATATAGTCATTCAAATTTACATAATAAATATTTTTAAGTAATTACCATCAAATATTATGTAAATCATTATATAGGTTGCTATTATTTTTCATAATCATAAATAATAGTATAGTATATAATATTTTTTAATTAGGTAGCGCTCCTTATTCGTTTAAGAAATAACTATCTATCAGCTGTCAAAAACACAATAGTGATTTAGTTGATAATTTTGGCTTATTTTTTCCAAATTCCTCGTGTTTTAATTTAGAAATTTAAAATTAAAAAAAATGGGCACTGAAGGGTTAATGGTAATAATATTTATATTCACCTCCCTCGCCTTAAATAAGCTTCAGATTCGTCCGTGGTTAAATGGTTCAATTGTCTGTATCTATTACATTTCCAATACACCAAGTGATTTTATATAATGTAATCCCAAGGCGCGTAGTGAAGCGCGGCGCACGAAGTTCGTTTCTGTACCGAACCGCAACCCTCGTCGCGTCACAACAATCCTACGGCGCTTGCCAAATCACGCGTCTTGGGATCGCAACTTTATATTTAAGAATATACTATAATTGTGAAACAGTTTTTCTTGTTAAATATTTTACCCAAACAACGAACGCACGAAAACAAACTAATGGCTGAACATCAATGTGTAATCACTATCCGATAAACAAAACTAGTGGTTCAGAAGGATGAAATTAAATGATTTATCTTTTTTAGTTTTAATCTCAAACATTTAAAGATAAGATAATTTATTTATTTATCAGTACAAACATTTTAAATTAAAAAACTGACCGGTTACTGAGATCTGAGCCATTTGATATGTACATTATCTAACTATTTTATAAAAGATACTGGTGGAGCGAGTAAGAGTGAAAAATATTCGTACTATAAATGTTTAGGATCTAAACACATAATCTGAAGTATTATAGTGTATTGTTATTTATGAATATAAATTTTAAAGAAGTAAAAAATTGTATGAGACTTGATATTTGTAAATCGTCGACTCTAAGATTATAGATCAATTTTAAGACGTTGTTGATTACTTTTTGCATTATTTAAAATAATTTTTTTCACTATTTAAAATTACTTTTTTTGCCATTGTAAAACTATATATATTTGATTATCAGATTCATCAAATCATCAAAATTCTGGCTGATTAAAATTTAAATACGGGTGAATGATATCAATAAAGCAAAATAACAACCCTGATTTAAAGGCATATTTGAAAAAACTAGTAATATATAGAATCTAGGAAAAACCATTAAGTGCCAAAAAAATATTTAGTGTAAATATCAATACCCACAAAAATAATTGTTTTTTTATAATATTATATATAAATACAATAATGTGTTATTGTTAATATTTTTAATTTTTATTTTTAACTATTAAAACTATTAAAAATTGAAATAAATCATAAATGCTTATTAAATTCCTGTATTAAAAGTGTCTTAGTATATTTTATAATTTATAACTATTGTACAGGTTAATTTAAATGCAAATATAAATTAAAACTCACAATAAAAATCACTTTTAACAGATATATAGATAAACCGTATAGATAATACTGTTACATACAAATATGAGTATATATTGCAACAATGTTTAAAAATATTTCTAAAATAATTATTCTGATGATAAAAATCCTTAGAATAGACTTTGAATACAATCTTAATTAATCATTAAGGCCTGAATTTATATGAAAATATACAGTGGCGCAACTTGATGATAAGGGGCCTATGTGAAAATTTCTGGACCGGAGCCCTTACCTAATATAGTAAAAATGAAAAACAGTCATACGTTGTTACCTTTTAATAAATTATTAAAATTATCGTTTTATTTTATGTCATGGTTAATATAATTTATTGTAATTAATGTATTTAATATTATAGGAATAATATAGTAGGAATATCGTATATAAGATTTTTAATCTAGGGAACCCTCAAGACCGGGAACCCCTGTGAATTTGCGCACCCAACACTACCGATAATTACGCCACTGAAAATATACTCGTATATTCTTCTATAATTCGCCAAGAATAATTTTGAAAATAAATGTCGACGTGTCGTAAAATTAAGATTCTATCGTTATTTTATTTTCTTCATATTTTATGAAAATGCATATTAATTACATACTTCTAGATAATTGCATAAATTTGTATATTCTATAATTATAATAATAATAATAATAATCATTATAATTTTATCTTTATTTATTAATATATTTTTAAAAGCATCTTCACGTGTAAATACTTTCAATTAAATGTATCCCAATTTGAGTTTACCACCACAACCAATATTAATATTAATGTTAGGATATATGAGTTAAAGCAACAATTTATTATGGGAATCATTTCAAAATTGTTTTTAACGCTTTTGTTCAAAATAAAGCGAAATGTATTGAAAACGCAAGTAGCTTATTTCATAATAAAGAATTAAAAAACTAACTTGATATCATTACAAAACCCTTTTAGTATATAATAAATACAATAACAAAAATAACTAAAGAAATCAAATATTACTTAAAAAATAGTCTAATGTTTATAAAAAGTATTAAAAATAAGTTTGGAGAAGAAGGATCAGGGATAGATTTCGCTAGATCTAAATGTACAAATGTTTATCAAAAATTATGAATTTCTACATTAAAAAAATCGAGAGTATACATAACAACAAAGTAATGTCATGTGACAAAGACAATGAACTATCAGTTCATAATTTATATAGTTTTAAATATGCATCAATTGTATCTTGTGACGTAGAAAGAAATGGTTACAAATATAATAGTATGCTACCAGATAATGGTAGAAGTTTTCACTAAGAAAACTTGAAAATGATTCTTATTGTCTAATGCTAGTACTCGTCACACAATAGTTTAGTATAAATAGTATAATTCTTATAAATACATTTATTCTAAATTTATATTTAATATTATAAAAAAATGGTATTTTGCATTTTTTTTTTTTTAATTTAAATTTTTTTAAATTTAAATTTATACAATTTTTTCTTAGAATTGTGTAGTTTATTAATTTGTAAAAAAAATGTTGCATATTTATAATATGAATCTATATATTTTATAGATTTGTATTGGATATAAATCCTGGCCTTTGTAATCAACATTTATTTTATATTTAAAAATATATGTATAAATATACTATACTATATGCTGTATAATATACTATTTACTATTTCTAAACTATTTCATCAAGAAATCAAATAAGCTACTCCTTTAATCACTAAAATTTAAAAAAATATTTGAAATAAAATTAATAATCTAAAATAAAACAACAAAACAAAATAAACTATAAGTTTATATTTTCATTTTATTTTAAAAAATAATTTACAACTATGAAAGTATAAGTATATATATTTAATTTTATGTTTTAATATATGATGTATTTAAAAAGACATTACAAAAGTTAATAAACAATAATTATTTTAATTTGTCATAAATAAAAATATAAATAATCTTCTTAGCTTAAAATAAAATTGTATTTATAAACTTTGCGTATATTTCCAATTTTCAAGATAATAAGTCTGGTAAACTTTAATTGAGCTGACTTGCCAACTTTATATTCAAGTAGCCAGTAAGGAGTGACACATAAACAAAGTTATATAAGTATTAATAAAATACTTTAAATTTTTATAATCCTTTTTAATATATAATTTTTTTTATCTTTGCGAATATCATTTAGTATTCATTCAATTTGAATGGTAATCACATATCACTTTTCCAGTTGCCTGTTAGCACGAAAATGTCATTACTTTTTTTTTTACGAAAATATTGCCAAAACTTTATAGGATTAAAAACAAAATGAATTCAATAAAGCCAATAATTATGAACTAGTTATTATTTACCTATATAATAAAACTATCCGGATTGTGTTCGGTTTTCAATCAACGGGTAAAAAGGAAAAAATGCGATCTAAAATTAAACTGGTAAGATTGGAATTGGGCGGGATATAAATCGACCATAATGATAAGGGCCGAGAGACAAGACGAGAGTCGAATAATTCAACACCCACTATATTGATATCATGTTGAAGCAACAAAGCAGATAATAAAAAAGGAAGAGAATTACCCGGGATTGGTAGCCCTTATGGATAGCAATGGCGGAACCACCATAACCATCTGGGCGGTCGGAACGAAAATGATGATAATTGTTTAACTTGAAACCAGCGTTTGGTAGAAGCCACGTTTCTGTTAAGAGGAGTACTGAACAAGGATATATAGTAATCGGACTGTTAAGGTCTAAAAAACGGGACTTGATACTTCTGACATTCCATTGAAGGAACTGGTGGTGCGTCGATGTTGAAATAGGAATGAAATTAGTAGTATTCATTGGCATAATCTGTTACAGTTGGGATAGAAAGAAATTTAAGAAGTGTTGACTCAATTTCATTATTTAATGGTAATTTTTCATTTACATTACTGAAAGAAGAAATTATTTGGGACAATTGGGACACAAAATCCGAAACCCATGCTAAATTATTAGGGGAAAAATGAGGTGAAGCAATAAGAGGCGTAACATAATTATTGAAAAAAAAAACCATTTGGTGACATGGGGAGTTTAAGATATGAAGAAAGGCTGGACGGGAAAAGGATGGATTCTGGTTAAACTTAAATTTATTTGGAGATCTAGATTTCATATTTTTAGGATAGGTACCTAATTGAGGAAAATCTGTATTGGATTGAAAGGAGACTTCTGAGCACGGAATGGGATTTGAAGTAATTGTTAGAAGTAACTTTAAGAAAAATTAGAATAGGACGAGAAATTATGTCGACAAAAGAAAAGGCCGGAGTACATACATTATTATTCTTAAAACTAACAGTATAGATTTCTATTGCAGATTTATATAATACCTGACTAAATGTAAAGTCAGTTGTTTTTATACGTCAAAAATTAAAAATAAATAAATTTGTATGCAAACATTTTGACTGTATTGTTTGAAATAAAAATGTCACATTGGAAAAAATCGATTTAAGTTAAATATATCTCAAAAAGTATAAAATAGCGTATAAAAGTGTAAAATACGCCCTAAAAACAAAAAGGACTCAAAATATATATGCAAAATAAAATTTCAAAACTAGCTTTATGAAAGCATGAAACGTATTTGTTTCGTACTCTGCTATTTTTGTGTTTTATGCAAAACAAATATACAAATGCTTCAATTCCTCTACCCTAGTAATAAGTAAATAGATAAGTTACATATTATTTATTGTCTGAATGTAAAATATAAGTAATCTAATATTAATTTGTTTTAACATTATGGGTTGTTATATATTTTATCATTTTATCAAATGTGAACAGAAAGGACTGCAATTTATTTTTAATTTTTTAGTTTTTTAATTTGTTTTATATTAAGTAGGTTGAAACACCTCACAGTGATCAATTGTTATTTATAAATTTATATTTGTAAATATAAAAGTAAATACTTTTATATATTTAATAATTTTACCAAATGTGATCAGAAAGGACTACATTTTATTTTTATTGTTTTTTTAATTTGTTTTATATGTAGGTAGGAACACCTCACTTCATTAATTGTTATTTATAAATTTATATTAATTATTTTACAAATTTTGTAAATATAACCTACTTAAAAGAATTTTTAAATACCTACTACGATACTGTGTTTTATAATAGTTATTTTGTTTAATTCAACTCACAAATCCCAAATTAAAACCAAGTATCTGCTATAACTTTGGAGCCAATAAAAAAAAAATGAGAATATTCAACACACATAATAATTTGGAGGTTCATATGTTATCTATAATATAGGGTAGCAATATTGTGACTAAAATTTTTCAGCGGCCTGTTAATGTTTAGAAAATTGGCTCTCCTGAACAATTTCACAAACTGTTGTTACTGTGTTAGTGTTGTTCAGCTGACGTGTTACGTTATCTAGTGGCCTAAATTTATGAACACGATATCAAATTTCATTAGATATCTTTATTTACTGTACGCGATCGTTGTGGTGTTTACTCGTTATAGATAAAAGAATGCCATGGAACACTGTTGGTTACAGTTTTAGTTGGATATTATTCGTATGTAATGACTGATGTTCGAAATTAACTTATGTGTACTGTTTTTTTTTTTTATAACCATCAATAAAATACAGTTTTTTAACGTTTCATTTGTTTATCCACAGTTGTTATAAACCGGTGAACAACTGAATAATAGTTGTGATTTTGACAAGGTTTCTTCGATATGCGTTATTGACCGCTTTTGAATTTGTGTGTATGTAAAAACTGTAAATCTTACGTGAATTATAATAAAAATTCATCTCCCTTACCGCCGATGATAACGCAATGATAGATTAGATTGGTGAGTATGAACCGCTTGCAGTTCATAGATGTTAGTGTAAAAATATATGCCACATAATATTATAAAGCATGGACGATGTAGACGAAACAGATGAACGAGAAGAATTGTTCTACAATTTCATTAGAGAAAAAATAGTATGTATATCTTTAAAGTAAATTATTAAAAATCTGAGTAATTTTTTTTTTTTAATACATTTTAGATATTTCTCTTGTTGTCCTTTTTATTGCTGGCTTTCAGTTACACTGTTATCAATCATTATAGAAAACGGGACAACATTGTTGTTTCTGTTCAAGATGAAGATGATTTTACTGTTTATAAATATAGGTTTGTGTTTTGATTATATTAGGAATAAAACATATATATGTAAGAATAATTTTCAATTTTTTTGATTTCAGCTTGTTACTCTGTACTATTTCATTGGCAGTTTCTATTGGTGCAGCCTTATTGTTACCTATTTCGATAGCCAGTAATGAAGTCCTATCTTTATATCCTTCTAGCTATTATGTTAAATGGTTAAATCATTCACTCATCCATGGTAAAAAAATATTTAAGAGTTTTTTTTGCTATACTTTTTTATTGTATATAAATTATTTTGTATTTCTTTTTTTGTTTTATTAGGATTATGGGGATGGATATTTTTATTTTCAAATCTATCTCTTTTTGTGTTCCTACCATTTGCATTTCTATTCAATGAATCTGAAGGATTCCCTGGTCAACGAAAAGTAATGATAAGTTGATTGTTTTTAATTTTTAAATATATTAATAACTAACAATTCTAGGGCGTAAAAGCTAGAGTTTATGAGACATGTACAGTACTTATGTTGCTTTCAATATTTGTTCTCGTATTGACATATTTGCTATATACAATATTTTATGCTGAGCAATCTATATTTTACATGCTATTCAGTAAGTATTGCTCTACCTTGGCTATTTAAAAGCTAAATAAGCTGTTTTTATACTTTGAACTTTATAACATATTTCAAAAACATTACAAAATAATTAAATTTATTTAAGTAACTTAAGCTTAATTTTATACACTACTAATTTATTTTTATAGTAATTAATATATTTATAATATATTTATATTTATATTTATATACAACCATAAATCGTAAATTAATCATCCTTAACGTGTAAGAAATTACGTTATCTTTAATGAATATAACTTAAATATTTATACTTATTCTAAAATAATGTTTATTATGTTATGTTTATCAAACAGAAAAATAATCATTTGTGTTAACTTATTTTTATAATATCCTACAGATTTATGGAATAATTATTTACCATTCTTATACTCTTGCATTTCATTCATTGGGGTACTTATGCTTTTAAGTAATTATATTTTTATATTATATAATATATATATATTGTATAATATTATTTTATATTAATCAATTGTATTATATAGTATGTACTCCATTTGGATTTGGTACCTTATTTACCATTTTAAGTCGGTTTATGATTAAACCACAATTACAAAAGACCACAGATGAAGAAATCAGTATTTTAAGGCTTGAAGTTGACTACATCAACAGAAGGTATTTATACATTATTTTAATTAGGTTATTGATACATTTTTTTATAGTATGTAACAAATTGTGGTACCTACAAAAATATAGAAAAAAATATAAATATTAATCTTAAAAATGTATCTTATCAAATATTTATTTAATGTTACATTTATGCACTCTTATATTAAATTTATTACTTTAATAAGTAGTAATGCTATATCACTGTGTAAAAGATTTCAGAGTGGAAAATTATAGAAAAAAGCTATAAATAAATTAAAAATAGATTTATACTAACCATATTTAATTTTTGATTTACATTAAATATTTAAACATATTAATACATTTTAATAAATCTTTCATAGTTTATATATAAATATATTTATACTCTATAATTTATAATTTTTTTTTAATGCATCTGATTTTCAGAAACTTGAAAATACTTTTTTACATTTTCTTTTTAAAAATGTTATATAAAACTATAATTTCATAAATTCTAAGATCATCAATAGACAATAATGTATAAATTATAAGTGTTAATTTTGTACTTTATTTAGTGCTACTTTCATTTGCGGACTACCAATATGTTTCTGCTCTTGTATGCGGTCTACCTTGTGAGACATATGCATAACACCTATATCTTTTTTGCACCGAATAACAGGAAAAAATCACCTCTTCGATCTCGTTTTCTAGCATTAACGATTTCAGAACCACACTTATGACATGGCAATGTTTCTTCGACAGTATCTAATCCAATCGTGCTCCCTTAAAAACACAGTAGCATTCTCTTCATTCTTTGCAACAATTAAATAAAAATCTTTTAATTGCATAATGCACACAATATACAAAACTGACACAAATATAAACGCAGTACAACACAACCGACAACTAATTATTAAATTTGTTATATTGTCACAGTAATTGTTGGTAGGTTAGGTATATCAACAGTTTTATCTATTAATAACAATAAGCATAGTTGGAAAATACAAGATATGATATATATCAGAATATTTTATCTGACCAATTTTATTTTATCTTTTAGTGGATGGACGTGTTTATTAAATACCTAATTATTTTTTTTTTTGCTATGATGTAGGGTCTACATTTATGATAGTGGATTGCATGCATTTGTAGTCCACAAATGAAAGCAGCACCCTTTATTTTATACTTATATAATACAAATTAATGCATATTAGATATAATACATATGCAAAACAACAAAATATAAAAATTCCAATTATATAAATGATCATAAGCAACACATTTATACTCATTATATTTCTTGTGTGAAAACCAAGTAATAAATAATTTTGCCAATTCTTATCACAGTTCATTTTATTCTCATTTATACTATTTTATACATATGAATTTAATATCAATATGATTATATTCTCGCTTTTATTCGATTTGATTAAAAATTCCATTTAAATTAGTATTTTCTTGAGCTTATAAAATAACCATTAACCATAATCTTTTTACTACCTTTTTAGTAATTTTACCATTATTTACATATAAGTTATAAGCTAAATTTCAAAAGATAAATTAGAATTTAATTTTTTTTAGATTGAGCCAAATAACAATGAATGGTTTTACATGCATGTCTCCAGAACCCATGTTAGAAGGAAAAAAACAAAACATAGCTCATACTCAGAAGGAATTGTGGAAATTACAAAATGGAAAACTAAAATGTGGACTGACTAACAAATTGTCAAATTATCAAGAAAGACTTGATATTCTAGGTAAATTTAATTTATATTTCAATATATTCTAAAAATCCATTTATGTTATATTTACTATGTAAGCCACTTAAACTGTAAAAAAATTTTTGTACTTACAAGATTAGGTATGCATTAAATTAAAAATGTATTTTATAAATTAAAATTTTAGATTATTTTTTCTCTTCGTTTTACATAAGATGATACTTTTATAGTTAATTAATATAGTATCCCATACAATAATATTTTATTTTAGGATACATGGTGTACTGTAATCCAAATAAGAAAGAGTTTTGGTAATAATATTTAGATTCTTATGTATTGGTTTAAATTAACCGTACAATTTTGTTATTTCAGTTTGAAAATTCTTAATTGGAATACAGTAAACTATAATAAATATATAACAATTAAATTTGTATTATTATTGCAGAAAAACAAAGAAAAACTTCAGTATTTCGTAAGCTATTTTTATATCCAACGTTCATGCTATTGTTGTTAGCTTTAACTGTTGTTACAGTCTTATTGGTTGTTCAAAATTTGCTTTTAATACTTGTTGGAATTAAAGCATTACCTCTCAATACTAGAGTAAGTTAATTACTTTTTCAGTAAAATATTTATTGAAGTTTAAAAAAAAACTTATTTGCTAGCAATTTACCTTGGGTGTGAGTTCTCTATCAAAATTAGGACCATTTGGTGCTGGATTGGAAATAGTCATTATTTTATACATGTTAGTGGCTTCAACTGTTGGTTTATATTCATTGCCTGTGGTATCTACTTATCGTCCATATATTAAACAAACACCATTGACACACATAGTAGGCAATTGTACTTTAATGCTTATATTAAGTTCTGCATTGCCATTATTATCTAGAATTTTAGGTAAGTTTTATTGAAATTGTTCATTTATCAATAAAATATTGTAATATTTGAGTTAATTTAGGTATTACTGACTTCGATTTATTAGCTGATTATGGAAGAATTGAATGGCTTGGTAATTTTACAATTGTTGCCCTGTATAATATAGTATTTGCTACTACTGCTACACTTAGTTTATTTAACAAATTTACTTCGGCTGTACGAAAAGAACTTTTATCAAGGTAAATATATGAAAAATAATATAGTCTATATACAGAGATTAGGTATTAACCATTTGATTTTTTTCTTGGACTGAACAAATCCAAAATAAATCAACAAATAAGAAATAGTTTCTCATAAAAATGCATTCTTGTTTTAAAATTGTTTATCTTTTTAGTTATTACTAAACATTTTCCAATAATATTTAAAATATCTGGGGTTAAATAATTATTACTTTAAATTTTAATTAATATATTTTCTGAATTCATTTTTAAATAATAATTATTTAAATTATATAGATTTCAAGTATTTAAAATACTAAAAACTGTTCATTTATTAAACAAAATTAAAATCAAAACATCTTTATATTAAACATTAAAATATAAAATAATAACAATGACAATTTATGTATAGTTTTATTTAAATGATGTTTTTTATTTCTATTAAATTTCTTGCATGTGAAGTTATGTTTTTCTATTGTATTTTCACAATATCTGTACAATTTTAAAATATTATTTATGTCAAAGTTTCTACTTAATAATACAATTATATTACAGACATAATTGAAGTACAAAAAATATGTTATAAAATTGAAAGTTTTTTTTATATTCAATATGTAATATTCTATACTATTTTATGTAATATCTTTTACAAAATTGTGTTACTATAATTAATTTATATTGTTAACAAATAAAAATAAAATCTTATTTTTAGACTCAAAAGTTTTTGGAAATGGATGATGGGCCGTGACTACAGTATTACACACCTTAATTCTAGTTTTTCAGTAGACAATTCACCGATAGTTGCTAAAAAAAATAGTTGATTCTATTATTCCAATTTAAATTATTTATACATTGTTATTTTCTTTTGTTATTCTATTTTGTTTATTTTTTTTTTTTTTATCTTTCTATTAATGACTAATCTTTATTTTTTATTTTAATTTATCAAAATTTGTCATGTAAATACTATGTAGTAATTTACATCATTGAACTACAATTTATCTATATTAGGTATAATTTGAATCTGACTGATGCAAATGGATAGATTTTAATTGACAGACTGATGTTATATTTTATTTCAATTAATTTTGTTTTATAAATAAATTTTTAAAATATAAATCATGTTTAGCAATTATATTAAAACAAGATTGTTGTATAATATGCTATATTTTAAACAAATTAAGTCATTTTAATTACATTTTAAGCATTCCTTTAAGGGATATTAACCAATATTTGTTTGTATTATATTAAAAATTTTTCAACTTTATGTTCTTCATTATTAAAATGTAATTTCATGTAATTTTCTTATTTATATTATACTTTTTGATAGTATTGGAATGTTTATAAATTATTTGTGCTTGTTTTAGTCATAATTAAGCAATTATTTGACTAATAGTTAATTTTCTTAAGCATAGTTATGTATAGCACATAGTATTATATAAATATGAATCAGATAAATTATTTAAATATTTTTCAAGAAGTCCAAAAAGTTTAAAATCAACTTAAGTTTTGTTTATTTATGATTTATTTAAGAAAAAAAAATTGAAATGAAGTACCTATGATTGATTTATTTATTTATTTATTTATTTTAATTTATTTATTTATTTTGTATAGATCAAACCCAATGTATTAGTAATTTATTGTTTAATATTATTCATTATTAACTTAATTTGTGATACTTATTTTAAACTTATTTTTATTAATTAAGAATAAATTAATAATTAATAATATTATTTTCTTAATAAATTAAGAAAATATGTATATTTATTTTTTTTTTTTGTTTATAAAATAACCATGAAAAATAATAGATAATGGTCTGTCTGAGGTTCCTATATTCTTCATTGTTTTAATCTTATAATTTCTAATTACTAGAACTCAATTTAAAACTTTTTGGACTGTTATTGTAAGTGTTTTATTTTGCCATTTTATTTTATATTTATTTTTCTTTTGTTTTTAACTTATTACATGTTTTATTGTTTTATAAATAAATCATTTTTATCAAAAAACTTATAGCTTTTTTTTTATTCAATGCTTCTATTTGAAGTGATGTTAACTACATTTATGTTTATTTATACTTCTTTTATGAAAATAAATTCTTTGGTTTTTTTTTTTTTTTATTATATTTAATAGCTCTGATTTTGTGTACATTTTAAAATCTTTTATTCACACGTCATAAATTTCTGAGATTAAAAATTATTATTATTATTATTATTATTATTGAATAAATATATTTCAAATATTTAATCAATATTATTACTAATGTACTTAGTTGTATACATCATGTGCAATTATGTATGATAGTAAATGTAATCTATTATTAATTTTCTTTAATTTCTCAATGATTGATTATTAAGTGTTTGTAACAAACAAAGAAAATTTTATTTTTATTTTTCAGTGAACTATTATAGTATATATCAGGGGCGGCTCCAGAGCCTTGGTTAGGGGGGAGCCAAATTATAATTTTACAAAATCATATTTTGAACATTATAAAATAATAATATCATAGCATTGATTATAGAATAGAATAGATCTATTCTATAATCAATGATCAAACCATAGTAAATTATATATTAATATAGTTTATTTATAACCTTATTGGTTCTTCGTAATATATAGATAGCTGGTACATCGTATACACCTCTATGGCTCTATCTACATACTTGTGCGTGTCGTATAATAGTCCATATTATAATATGCATTTTTTGTTAATAATATAAATTTTTTTATAAATACGGTACGGGCTTGGGGGGGCTGTGGCCCCTAGCCCCCCCCCCTCCCTTGGAGCCGCCCCTGGTATATATATATATATATATATATATATATATATGAACATCTATTCTGTGCTTAAATTAATGTTCTCAAAACTCACAAATAGAAATATTATTAATCTATATTTTGTATTAAAGCTGGATTTATCATAATATTTATAATTAATATTATTATAAATATTATGATAAATCCAGCTTTAATACAAAATATAGATTAATAATAATACATAATAATATTATATAATTAATGTTACATATTATGTAACATTGATCAGTTAGGTAACACTAAAGTTCTACACATTTTTTGAGACAGTAGCAAAGATATTATATTGTAGCAATTGTTCTTTTTTTAAATTTGATCATGAGTTAGTAGATATTATCATACTAGATTTAATAAAAATATGTTTAATATCATAATTCGTTAAACTAAATTATTGAAGTTTAATAAATTAACTAATTAATTATATATAAATTATGAAAACTCGTACAAACAAATACATATTTTGAAAGTATTACTTTTTTTGTTTCGGTGGGTTTTATAAAAGCTTCAGTGGAGATTAAGTTTCTATATAAATATTTGTTTCTCGGCTAAATTAGTTTATCTTGCTACTGTTTTGAGATGCATTGTATATTATACCAATCAGTAATACCCATAGTTGCTGGGCAATGACCTTATGACTCATACTTTAAACTGTTACTACCTTATCAATTTTATAATATACTTATTCCTTATTCTAATTACAATTGTATGTTATGCAAAAACAAATTAAATTGAACCAATTTTATAAATATCTAGTATACATGCAAATATTTTACACTTCAGTGGATGATCTCAAATTATGTAGAGTTACTTTATAAATTAGTACATGCTTTATACTTTACAATGAGTATGATGGTCTTACAAAACACTATTATGGCTGTATATACATTTTTAATATTGGTAAAATAATATCTTTAGTCAATCTACTTGTTGAAAAAATGCTTTTACAATTATTTTATATTACAATTCTATATCTATATTAGTTTTGTTGACAGAAAATTTTTTTTAGATATATCTATAAAATATGAAAAATGGCAAAATCTACAGTTTATATATCCAGAAATTTTAGCAATTGCATACCATCTTAAAAAATTTTCAACAGAATACATTGTACCAATTATTAGTATCATAGTCATTTAAGATTTTTTATGTAACTATAACTATAGAAGTTCTTGATTTGTTTTATTCTATTTTAAAGGCATCTCTTCTTAAATACTATTTATATTTGATAAAAATATTTTAATTTTAAAGGTAAGTAATCTCAAGGTTATGATATAACGAAAAGGAAACAGATTTCATTGTCAATTGGTCCATAACTTATTGTACCTATCATATACACATAAAACAGATTATGCCCTTCAATCATATTTTGTTTTTGTTCAATTTTGACCTTAGTTAATGCTTTTTAATAATGGTCGATGACTTTCAGTTTATAAAATGTATTAAATGTCAATCCAGAAGCACTATATAGATGTTTATTTTCTAAACACATTTTTAAATTGTTTGTAATACTTACGTGTATTTTTTTTGCTGAACATTTACAACTTAAACTTTGTGTATGCTATTAACTATTGATTCTTAATTATAGTAAAATGATCTGAAAATAATACAGTTTAATTAATATATATTTCAATATTTTTAATGATATAATTATTTTAAATTATAGATAATAATCACAGATTATATAATATGTTGTGTATTATCTGTGGTGTTATAACTATTGGTGTATTAGCTATTTTAGGTATATCTTTATTTTACAGTTAGTATTTGTTTACGATTAATAAAACGATAAAAAATATACCTACGATAAATATTTAGCACATAAGTTATTAATTAAATTACTAAATATTCTAACAAATACAGTCATTTGGGTAATCAAAACGTGTTCAGTCATTAGTATTTTGATTATGTAAATAATTATTATTGTTATTTATTTCTTTGGAAAGATTATGGATTCCACTGAACAGATTCATGTTTGGTTCCAAATTATAAATGATTGCATAGTGATTAATTTTTTAATATTTCTCCAATTATATTTTCAGGAACAAAAACACTTTATTTTATAATACTATATATTATGAACATAATTAATCATTTGTAATACATTTTAATAATTTAATGTAAAAAAAGTATGTGAAATAAGTATATATGAACAGAAAAAACTTGTGAAAGTAAGTGATATTTAAAAGAATAACTCACTACTACTTTACTATTTGTGCCATTACTCAGTTAATCTTGATTTGGTAATGACTGATTATTACATTTGTTTTAATGAGTACCCGGAATATTAGATAGTCTATAATTTATTAAATGTTTTACACTCGAATCGTCTGTATTTATATGGTAAAGTGAAGAGACATTTCCTAGGCTCGGTCTGTATACATAAGAATTATAAAACTACTTGAACTAAAGCATTTAATTATGCGTTTCTGCACTTGGCAATAGGTACATTAGTTTATAGTTTCTTCAGTGATTGAAAATCTGATTTTTTTGGAAGCAGGTTCATACGAACTTCTTGAACTTTTTGATTTTAATTTTCTAAAATATTTCCGCGAACAGTGAAACTCAATAATCAATGAACATTTACATAAAAATGTTGGTTTTTCTTTCAATATACCGACATATTTTTAGCCAATAGACTAAATTTGATAACGTTTTGAACAACCTATATAACACGGTATTGAAACACTCCAAATTGAATGAACTATCAAATCCAAAATGTATACTTAAAGTTCATGCTATGAGCCAGAATCATAATTAAGGAAATTATGGAGGAAAAGGAGTTGGCAAAATAAATATATTCAACGCCCAAAAATGAAAAAACAATTGGTCACTGCATAATATAAATTATGTAATAAAAGTGTATTGATGAATGCGTATTGCTATGTCTGAATATTGATCATAGAGTACCGATCATTTGCTCACCACCTACCAAAATAAGGGTGGTAATTGCCTCCTTACTCTCGTAAATTTGTGCCTCTGCACAGAATCTTATTTTACTAATAATTTATAGTATTCTACATTTTATTTTTGTGTTGTATGCCTCGCCGCGTGTTTATTGATAAAAAAAATCTAGGAAATAAGATTTAATTTTATAAATCCTAATGATGTCAATGTACCATAGGCGTATGCAAACTTTAATTGCAGATGCAGCATATAAAATTAAACAGCCCATTTTTAACAATCGGCCAAATTATTGTTAAACAGTTAAAATGATTGATCACATTATAAATAGGCTGTGTTATTGTTACCAAAGTGACTATAATAGTGTAATATATTATTTTTAACGATTGACAAATATAAATATACTTCCTTACATTTATTCACTGTTTTTGAAAACACCAAGTTACAATTACTATCAGACATAAGTTGTATAACATAAAATCATAAAATAATTAGTCAATTTATTTATTTATTTTTCTTAATTAAATAAAAATTACTTATGATTTATATTAAATTATTAAATAATTAATTGGCCCGACCGGCTCACAGACCAATCAATCGGCCCAAAAAATGTGACAGATGCAGCACATGAACCTTCTGCTGTACCCATACGCACGCTTATGCAATGTACTTATCATATTTATAATAATTGTAAATATTATTTTATAGTACTTTATTCAACTATAGTAGAAAGATATTTTGTATAGAAATTTGAAAATGATTTGAAAATGTTGATCACATTTTACTATCATTCTACGTAAATATATTGTAGAAAATGGCGGTTTTTTAAATTTTTCTGGAAGGATCCTTTGATATTATCTTATAATTTATTAGAACACAAAAATGTTTTTAAATGCATTTTTTAAACCTGACCGTCCTGAGCAAATAATACAACATATATCACAGCTTATATTTGGAACCAGAGGGGTCCAAGTCCCCTGGACTCCCCCATAAAACTTTCAATAGAAAGTTATCGCGTGATAGTTTAACACGTGGTAAAGTTAAGGTGCCCCTAACGGTTTTCGAAATGTCGCATGTTAATTTTACGACGCGACACTTCTGTGCTATGCTAGATTAATTTTAATGTACTTCGACTAAACTCGCTGTAAAATTACGACATGGTAAAATAACCTCAGTGTGTACCTATACTTATAGACTTTTTTACCGCTAAATAGTATATTATTTATTTTAGTTATATTTTAGTCATACATTTGTTGATCATATTGTTTTCATAGGACAACATAGAATACCGACACATCGTTGTGTTTTTCAAAAAAAAATTGTAAATTTATGATAGTATCAGATTTCTATAAAATATTCATAAATATAATAAAACTAAAACTATGCTACTCAACCTACATTTTTATGATATGTAATAATATATTATTGCATCGTTACGCTGTATTATTCTTATACGATATTCAAGATCAAATAATAAAGTTGTTAACTATATATATAACAGAAATTCTGTAAAAATAACAATACACTTAATGCTATATAATTGAACATTAATGGTTTTTATTATTTTATTTTTAGGTTAAATAAACATATTTGTATTTATTTATATGTAAACGTAACAGTAGACATATTTTCATGTGCCTCAGTGTTGGTTCGATGGATTTTAGGGCTTAGTGTAGAATTTTGCGAGGTTAGATAAATACATACGTATTTATTTTATTTACTTTATTTTTATAGAATTTGATAAAATCTTTACTACAATCAAAATTTTCATAATAACAATAAATAACTTTTCGAACTTTTTTCGAACAGTTCAACGTCGACCGTTGTAGCGTGCACACGCTTTGCGCTCGTTAGTGTTATCGCACAGTCATGCTACCTTTAGTATTAGTATCGCTCATTAAATGACGGTGTTTTTATAATTATATAAAAACCGAACATGTCGGGTTTCAATACACCTCACAAACGAAATCTATCTTCAACATCGTCAACCTCGTCGTCACCTAAAGTCGGTGACAAAAAATCCAAAATCTTCGTCTCTACTAACAAATATGCCGCCCTCGCGGACGATTTTGATTCTTCAACTGAAGTCTTCAGCCCTCCCCCCTTTCCAACCTCTCCTTCTATTCAAGATGCAGTCTCGACCAACTCTATTACACCGGATATACAAACCTTGGATCCTGAGCACCTGAAGTCTCCGCCAATATTTATTAAAAATATTGCCAACTTAAACGCGCTCAAGAGCGACCTTACTCGTATTACGGGGCCGGATGGGTTCACTCTTTCTGCATTCAACGATGTTTTAAAAATTAAAACTCCAAACTGCAAATTTCACTTACTAATTATTAAGTATCTCAATGACGAGAATAATGATTATTCGTTCCACACTTTTCGTCCACGTCATCTGCGCCCAATCAAAGCAGTCATTCGCAATATCCACCATTCCACATCATCTGAAGAGATTGATACTGCTCTATCTGAGCTGGGTTTCTCAGTCGTAAGTGTATCCAATATTATTAATAGGACCAAGAATTTGCCACTATCTCTTTTCGCTATTGAACTTGAGAACAATGAATTCAATAGAAATATATTTAATATCTCAAACTTACTTAATTTTAAAATCATTGTCGAAAAACCAAGACAAAGAAAAACTCGGGGTCCCCCTCAATGCAAGCGGTGCCAAACCTATGGTCATACGCTCAAATATTGTTCTCACCCTCCTCGCTGCGTGAAATGTGGCCAGGATCATCTCACTGAGGAGTGTGTCAAATCGCGTGATCTACCGGCAAAATGCGCTCTTTGCGCTGGCGACCATACGGCCAGCTTTAAGGGTTGCCCGTTGTACAAAAAGTTCGCCCTGTCCAAATACAAGAAATCAACTTTCCGCTCAAACAGCAATACAAAGGTGCAAACACCTCCAAAAGTTTCGTCAAACGAGGTTCCAGGAGTGCATGCTCAACAGCTTCCAAGGAAATCCTATGCTGCAGCGACCAAAACGGGAACTCCTCCCATGGATTCCATTCAAAAGTTTTTATCAGAATTTATTTCTAATTTTAATTCTCTAATTACCCCTCTAATAAATATCCTTACGGAGATCATTAATAAACGTTTCTGCCCATAGCGATTGGGTTTTGCTTTTTCTCCTTTTTATCTTTTCATTTTATATCAAAGCTTATCTACAATATAATTATCCATATTTCTTAGTTTATAGATATATATATATATTTAACTTGTTATCTTATCTTTTTATTACATTTTGACCATTCCTTTTAGGCTAACTTAACTTATTGTATCATTATAAATATTGTAACTGTTGAGCCATAATAGTCGTTGACTGAAGGCTAATAAAAATAAAAAAAAAAAAAAAAATAAAAAAAAAAAAAAATTTTTTTTTTTTTTCGACGACAATATTATCATGAGATTATGTACCTATAGATAAAGTGATATTCATAATACTGATATACCTATAATGCCCTAATGAATAATATACACCACGGATAACGGTTAAAATTTAAATAATATTTTTAAGTGTAATTCATAATGGTATTATTAATAATTATTAAGTGTTCATGTTATGTGTATATGGGGACGGAGTGGCCGAGTGGACTAAGGCGTCGGCTACGATACGTACCGTCGCTGGTTCGAACCCGGCCACGGGCAGTCTCTCTACTTGGACAGGAAACAACTGCCTTTGGAGAGAGATTGCCATCCCCCCTCCCCGGGACATGGCAGAAACCTACGGGTGTCCCAATCAAAATTCTGCCAACCAGGCGGTCCGAGATAATCATAATTTCAGACACACACCCGCCATACGAGTATATATATATGTGTATATAATAATTAATATATAATCACATTGTATATAAAATGATACATGATAAACAAATACGTAATTTTAAATTTAATGAAAATTATAAAAATTATAGTATTTTTACATTAATTTATAATATTATCATAAATTATATTGCCTTCATTATTTTTGACATATTTATAAACCATCTGTTTAATATTGAACTACTATTAACCACCAAGTCTCATTCTTAATCTAACACATTACATTTTATGAAAAAACATTTAATGTGTTAGATTAAGAAATATAAAGGACGTATACATATATGAGAATAACTCATTAGTTATAACTTAGTATTTAATTATTCTATAGTAAGAATTGTAAAAATATTTGTATATTACATTTTTACAAATCGAACATCACTGAATGAAGAGACACATAGTTTATATAGTATTTTTAACAATAATTACAAACCTGTCATGAAATAATTATATTGAACATTTTATTTACACATTTCCAAGTAAATTGGTCCCAAATTTTAACGGCTATAATAAATAAGAAGTTTTCCTTTAATAAAAAATCAGTTTTGTATAATAGCATGTTTAAAAAAACAAACTTGAAAAGCCTACTCTACGAGCATGATCAATCCTCGATTTATAAACGTATTGAAAACAAGTTATAATTCCATATGTAATTGATAAATAATTTGATAATTGGTATATGATTAAAGATATGGATACAAATAAAAATAAATTTAATATCTTAATAATTGTTTAATACATTTCTAATACTTCAGTACTTATTTTTTTAATACTGGCTAATATGAATAATAATTGAATACTTTTTTTTTAATAATTGAAACTACGGACTGGCAACTAACGAACGGATACAACAGAAATATAGGATGTTTAAAATTGTTATCTTATATTTAGAAAAATAGAAACATAAAATTTTAAGAATATTTTTAGTATTTTATGTCGTGGTACATCTATTCTTTAGTTTATACAAGAATACACGCACGCATGTGCTTTACTGATGTAGTAATTGATTCTACGGACAGATTATATTTATATTCAGTACAAACTACAGACTATATAGTAATAATTAATAATAATTAACAGCACCCACTATGTAATATATTTAAGGAACCAAACCAGGAGTTCCTAAATTATAGTTTTTTTATTTTAATTTAAAGAAGAATTGCTGTTAACAGTTGATACTATAAAAAATACACCCGATGCTGGTTTTATTGTCACCGTTCGTATAGAAGACGGAACCAATGAAAAAATTTGAAATATCTATTTAAATTGTACTGTTTTAGAGGTTATAGTGATATAAAGTAATAGCCATAATTAAGCTTAGAGTAAGATTTTTACAAAACTGTTTCTGTATTGATAATTTATAATTACTTTGACATGGTTAGATTAGATATTTTTTCCAGCGATCAGCCACCAACTCAACGAGCTGACATAGTCTCATGTTCGGACAATAATAAAAAAGTTCCTAACGATACTAACACATGAATAATATATGCCTACATAAATTGTCGATATTATAATAATTTCGGTTTTAATTGATCTTTTTATGTAAAATGTAATATCTGATTATGTGGATGAGAAAACTGTATGATTCAAACGTTTCGTGAACGGTGTCGCGATACACGAGCGTGTTGGATGATGCACGTCGGAGCCACAACCGACCCGAAAGGTCATAAGTAAACGGCGAGCGCAAGAGGATCACGGCTATTGTTATAGTCTACGGGTTGGATGGACCACGGACGAGTTTTCTAATTTTTTAAATGCAGCGCAACGTGAACGGGCGATCACGGGTGACGTATTTTTAGTTTTATGTCATGAGATCGAGGCAAACGCGATCACGTAGAGACAAGCGCGTGCATCATCGATTGCATCCGGCTCACGGGTAAGTCCCAAAGTTACACGGTTGACCCGCGATAGAAAAACGCGTTCGGTGGGCGGCGGCAGGGGACCGGGAAGTGCTATCGTTCTCTCGTCTCCATGCTCCGGTGAATAATTGTAATAATAACAATCATATAACCTTGGCCCATTTCGCACGGCCAAGACCACAAGATGACGGTGGGAGGGAGGAAGGGGAGAATTCGGCGATCGACGAACCGACCCCGCCGTCCGGTACCCGTTTAGAAGAACAAGCGCACAAGCCGCGTTGACCGCTACGCTGCGCTCCGGTCGTTCGTATCGACCGCGGCGCAATCCCACCGCCACCGAGGCCAGCAACCTGTTCCGCGGCCGACGTATCACAATTTCGCTTGTTCTTGTTTTCCCCGTCGCCCGGCTCGCATACAGGGAACCGATATCGCGCGCTACGTGCAACGGTGCAGTGCGACACTGCGGCATACACGTAAACGATCGCGAGAACGGTTGCCTTCACCGTACTTGTTCGCATGTTCCGCGCTACACGCTGCCGCGATTTGGTTTTCATCGGTCGCGGGAAATCACAGTTCGCACTGTGCATCAATATTTTCATCGCTCACTTTCCGTGCACTTAAAACCGTGTGTTAAATTTATACAATAAAACATTTGTTCCACAATTGCTACTAGTTTTATCCACGGATATAAGGTGTCCGCTAGAGTGCGTTAACGCGTGTGTGAAATATTCCTTTGTTTACCTGTTCGCTTGTCCCATCAAATCGTATCCCACACGGCCTCACAGCTGATATCCCTTGTCCCGTGTCAATATTTTGATTATTCGAAGAAAAAAGAAATCCAATATCCAATTCATTCTTTTAACGGAGACAGCTCAAACTTTTCTTAGGTTCGACATGTTTCCGTGAGATAAACGGAACCTATCGTGCGTGTCTGTGTTTGCACGCATTAATCATGTCCACTAAGTTCGGTGATGGCCGATGGCAGGTCTTGGTGGTTCTGCTATTCCAGTTAGCTACAAGAACTGAAGGCAACTGGCTTAAGAATTTTGCCAAGCCGAAGCCACAGCTCAGGCTCATGGAAGGCGTTACTGAGCATTTACATAATGTCATGCCATACGAACAAGTACAGTTTAGTAATCCAAATGTTTCAACAGCATACATTAGCTCTACCAAGTTCCAAGCCGCTGGAATGGGACATTTGTACTTCATCACCAACAAGTTTATCCAATACATATTGAGTGACCAAGCTTTTCCTGAAGGTAAGATTTTTATAATTGTATTAATTTTTATTCTATTAACTGGTAGTATCAATTGAATATAATAAGTACTTTTTTCTAATAAATGTCCCCGAAAAAAGAAACAATCGCTTTAAATAGATAGAGTTGATTAAGCCATTTGAACTATATATAACCACGATTTTGTTTTTAATTGATATTCTTAAGATAATTATTTATTTTATTAAGAACAAATGCACTACCTATGTACTTTATAATACTTCATAATTTATACTAGGTACTTAGTGTTTTATACATTTTTACTACTGATTCAATTTAAAGTTTATGAATCTAATGTTTTATTAGGCAACACATTTATTACGATTTAATTTATGTATTTTAATAATACAATTAATCATAATATCCTTAAATGATCAAGTTAATCGTTAGAAATTAAGTGGGTAGGTATTTATAGTTATTAATAAACATTGAATATTTTAATAACAATAGCTTAATACTATATTACATAGGTAATACCATTGATTATAGAATAGAATCTATTTTATAATCAATGGTAATACTATTTTTATTTACAATTCAAAATAGAAATAATTGAGATAGTTATAATCTTCTATCAGTTTATATAACATTAATTTTATGGTTGAGAAGTTACTGTAGTCGACTGAACCAGACCTTGGCATTTATATTATTTTTATAACATTGAATAATGATACCGTTTTTTTTTTTTTATGTATTATTACTTATTTTTATTCTGCTTATAATTTTATATATATAATGAATAGATACTTGCTAATGTGTTAAAAAAATATTTTTATTTTATAATTTAAATAGCTTAGGTATAGATTAGTATAGTAGTTACAATAAGAAATACATATTGTATATTTCGAGGTATGTTTGTATATGCCTATATTATGTCTTACAATATTTACTTTATCATTAATATTGCACCCCATATTATAAATGTAAAATTTACAGAAAACTAAAAATTTGACCATATGCTTCAAAATATACATTTAAATGCATAATGTCTTTGATAAATTATTAAAAACTATATATACATGAAATTATCATTCTTAAATCAAATAGAAATGTTTTCCTATGATGAGAAATCAACAAAATATATGATAATTTTATAAAAAATTAAATAGTTTATTAAAAAATATGAAAAATAAACTGAATATTCTCCAATCTCTAAAATATACTTGAATATGCAAAATAATTTTTTTCTATGAATTCTATAATATATAAATTGTATACATTTTCTATTCTCGTTGCACTCCACTAGCTATTTATGTATAATATCTTTAAAAAAAATTTTTTTCAATGTCTAATTTTATTTAACATAAAAAAAATGTATTAATTACATATTAATACATACATATTATATTTTATATATAATAAATCATAAGTAAGTATAAGTAATCATAAGTATATTTATAATATCCTTTTTTTATTAGTAAATAATATAAATTAATCTAGCAATATTAATCTTTAATTTTCTTAATTTTATTTTATTTCACAAACTTATGGTACACATCAGATTTAATGCATTAATTTATCTTTTAATTAATGTTAGAATTTCTTGTCTAATGAACCAATATTGTTTTAACTTAACTAATTTTAACTTGATTTAACTTACAATTAGATTTCAGATTAGATATACATTTTCATAGCTTAGTGTTAAATGTATCTAATAATTTAATATATAGGAGGATTATTTTAAAAGATTAAATTTGAGTAAATTATGAATAGGTACATTTATTTATTATAAACAATTCAATTGTTTTTTATATTAATGTATTATAATTAAATTAGGTTAGGTAATTTAATTATTTTAACTAAATTTTCTTTTTAATTGGAATATGGTATAAGTTATACATTTTCCATTTTTTAAAACCTATTATTTATACAAAATAGTTTTCATTATTCCTTACAAGCAAAATAATATTTTTATATACCTTATAATGTACCAATTATCTAATGACACTATAGGACATTTGTCTTTTTTTTTTTTAAGTAAAAAATTCTTAATATACACAACTTTGATTTTTATTTCTTTATTTGGGAGAAAAGAGATGCCATATATATATTGAATTTTACTTCATGGTTTACACTATCATATTGCTTTCTACAATTATTTATTGTTGTTTTTCATTTTTAGAAAATACTATAATTCTTATAGTAACTTCTAAAAATCTAAGCTATACCATTAAGTTTTGTTATGCTCTCAATATATTTTATATTTATAAATATACTAAGTTTAAATCAACAGACTAACTTGTTTTTTCATTACATCAAAATATATCAACGTTATTTTATTCTTGGGAGAAGTCAAGTGGTTTGATATTATTTTGTTCTTATCCAAATGCCATGCCTTTCATATTTTTCTAAAAGTTGTAAAGTTAACCAGGAAAAATGTGTACAAAATAAATAACGGTATAATTTATATTTTTATATCAGTACCTAAACATTTTCTGTTTATTAAACTAATTATCTAATAAAGTTTCATCAAGACAAAATGTTTTTACACTTATAATATTTTAATTTTCTATAAAATAATATATTTGTATTAGAATGTTATTGTCTAAATATTAAAAAGTAACATGATTGGCCATAGTACACAATTTGTCAATTGATACAGAGCATATGTAATTAGTTAAGACAGAACAACAAAAATCTCTAGTGATTAAAATATTAATGATTTTTTTTTTATGTAGTATGCAAGTTTATTATTAATTATTATTGTATGATATCATAGGATTACATAATAACACAGCATTTGAAAATTATTTCTAAAAATTAGGTTGATATAATATTATTATTTGATACATTTTTTAAAAAATAATTAATTTAAATACTTGATAAATCAAATCATTATATAATTCATAAAAAAAAAAAAATATCACTTAGAAAACTTAAAATATTTCTATATTATAAGTTTATCTGAATAAAAAATAAATAATTAACACTTATATTACATAAATGTACCTATAGATAAATAAATATTATAATTAATTTTTATCAGATAAAACCATCATAGCCATCATTGCCATTAGGTATGCTGTAGACAGTATTTTTGAACTTAAAATACTATACTTATCTATATTTTCACTTTTTTGATTTACTTGTGATTGAGATCTTGATAAACCACTACTTCGCCTTATAGCTTTTAACCATTTTAAGTATCGATTTTTTCGTTCCATTTCTGTTGTTGTAGGTTTTGATATTTTTAGTGGTGATTGATAATTTCCTAATTCAATATTTATGACATGTGCTGCTGCCTTAGCTGATCCATATATGGCCATGTCAGTCATTTGTGATCTTTCTACTTCTATTCCTAAAATATCTGCTTGGTAATTTAATAAATTACTGTAAACAGAGTATGGACCATCAACAGTTAATTGATGAGGAGCTATACCTGTATCTTTTTCAAATGCAACACATACATCTTTAGTGTGAAAACATAATGATTCCAATGCAGCCCGAATTAGATGGTTTTTGTTGGTATAATGAGTTATACCACAGATTATACCTTTGGCATCCGGTTTCCAATGTGGTGCTGCTAATCCATTAAAAGCCGGAACAAAATATACATCGCTAGCATTTGTGTTCAACAATTTAATCTCTTCATCACTAGCCATAATTTTCATATTATTTCTTAGCCATTCTATTGCTTTACCACCAATTGATGTCCAACCTTCTAAAGCATAAACAGCTGGTTCATTATCAATTTTATATGCTACTGTTGTTATTAAGCCATTATTAGATTTTGTAAATTTTGTTCCTATTATACAAGACACCATACAACTATCACAATATCGGCTCATTATTTGACCAATTTTCGTATAATTTAATCCATACAAAGCTGCATGATGATTAGCAAATATAGATCCAATTAACAAACCTTTTAAACCTGTTTCTTCTATTATTCCGTATTGTTCAGAAGAACTTTTAATTGTTGGTAGTAATGAAATTGGAATATTAAAAAATTGACAGGCCTTTAAAGACCATTCACATAATTTTATGTCCATTAATAATGTACGAGAAGCATTTGTAGTATCTGTTATATATAATTTACCTTTTGTAAGTTTCCAAACTAACCAAGTATCTAATGTTCCAAATTTTATAGTTTTCATAGTTGAAAATTGTGTTATATTACTTGTATTGTCAATTATCCATTTTAGTTTAGCTCCACTGAATAATGATGTTACTCTTAAACCAGTTATGTCTTCAATTTCTTTAATGATGTTTGGATTTTTAGATTTATATTCTTGAATAATAGTGTCTGTACGTGTGTCAGTGTAATGAATTGCATTGTAAAGTGGTTTATGTGTTTCTGAATTCCATGCTAATACCGTTTCCCTTTCATTTATAATTCCAATTATTTTAATGTTATCTTTTGATAAATTTTTAGATTTTAATTGTTCTATTACCTCAACAATTGTATTACTTAAAGCATCCCAAATATTTTCAGCATTTACTTCAACCCATCCTGGATTTGGTTTAATAATATCAATTGGTCTAGATGATTCTAATAAATTATGTCCACTGGTACTGCTCAGTACAGAAAATTTGACCATGTGAGATTCAACATTTATTACACCAATTAACTGTTCACTATTCATGTTGATTATTTGAGGTGACGGTCTTCACTAAACTTCTAACTACGAATATTTCACTACACTAGTACAATATATGATTTGGCATTATTATAAATAAACATTCATGTATTATGAAATTAAGCAACTGATAGTGTTTAACAAAGAGTTACTGACGTGTGTAGATTAATTGTGCAATAGATATAAGTACAGTTCTAATTATATCGGTTCGGAATGATTTACTTTGTAGTTATCAGTGCTTAGGTCAACATTATCAGTCAATATTTATCCTAATTGAAGAAGGATGATACTACTATAGGTAGGTAGTAAATACGACAAAACTCCTTTATTCTCCTGGATCCAAACCAGTCGACCTTGAAATCAGTCCATTTCATGGAAGATATCATTTTTGAGTTTGCGTATCATAACTTACTTATCAATATTATGTTATCAAATACGTTGTTGTAAATATAAATTGTATTTATTATTCATTCAGGTATTTAAATTATTAAATGTATCTAGTTATTTGTACGAGTGTGAACAATAATTGCATGCAATTCATAAATGTTCACTTAACGTCAAGGAAATTTAATCTTTTTCAAGTCCTAATTGACGTACCACACTCGTTTGTAGTGTCACTGCTTAAGATTTTTTTACTTTTGTTTTTCTGACTTCGCCCTTCGGCAACGCTGAATTGAGATTTTTCGGCCCACCGAGATTTTAATTTGTATCGGCCCTCAACAAAGAACTGGCCCATTCACAGTTCGAGATTTGATTGCATTTTAGTAAAGGTGTGAAAATGTATGTGTAGTGTGTGTATGTATGAGTTCCATTAATCATTATAGACGATATTGCGATAATAGGAAAATCAGTAGAATAACCCCCGTTAATCGGAATTATATATATTTTTATAAACATCCACGTAGCAGACAACTATTATTATATAGTTTATACTAACGGGTGACGTATGCATACATTATCAATTCTTGGGAATAGAATGACAGGGCTGTATTTACAATTTTTGCGCCCTGGGTCAACCATATTTTTACCCTCTCCCCCTCCTCCAACCACACTAAATTAATTCTTTCCAAAAACAAAATATTTATTGATACAAATAGATACAACATTAGTATATTATACCGGGCAATAGCGGTGACCGGCCGCCTCCCTAAATAGATCAATATTTAGCCGCCCGGGGCAAATGTCCCCATTGCCCCCCTTAAATTCGGCCCTGTAGAATGACCAATACTTAATACAGTCGACGCATTCATTGTTATAAACCATGTATAGATCTATTTATTATACCACTAAGAAGAAAGACTTGTCTACTATTGTCCAAATAATAACGGCTCACTGAGATTTTCTCGGTAGCTCGCCAGTTCAATCCGAGCTTGCTCTTCGGTATTATATGTTTAGTATCTTACTTTAATATCTAAAATTGTGTGTTTTTAGCAAATCCTGATAATGTAGTATAATTAATTAATTAAAAAAATCACCTATTAGTATAATAGTAAATTTAATTATATAATTTTTGTCAATACTTATCATAATTCATAATATTATATTTTCAAAATCTATTATGGAAGTATATATACATTATTAGCAGATTTATTCAGTGATTTTAAAAATGCGAATTTGTCTACTTTTATTGATTTATTTATGTATATTAAGTATAGGATGCAATTACAATAAATAACGTGATCAACAAAATAATTTACAATCTACTGAATAATATAATTACTCAATTTTATAAAAGTTTAAAAAATATGATTGCTATTTTGGTTTAGAACACCTATTACATTATCAATTGTAGAACAAAGGTCTTACAAATTATTGAGCACATGGTGTATAATTAAAAAAAATATTATTACAAATGTAGATTAAAGTGCAATCAGATTTCTAGGTTATTCTCACTATGTTATTGTATTATTATCATAAACTCGAAAATATATTGCTTAAACAATACGCGTTATTCACTACTCACGAATTTATGGAAATATAGAACTATGTAATGATGCTGTACGCTAAACTGTTATTATTGTTATCAAGTGTGGCCCAATATTTTTAGCATCCACTAGAAACAGTAGCAAAAGTAGTAGAATAGTAAACAAAAGGTTAGGTATTTTATACCAAAGTGTGTGAATCTGATTTCTAAATATACTGTTTAGTTTGTGCTATGATTTGGTCTGTATAAAAATATGAAAAATGTATTATTAATCGTACAGATTAAAAACCAGATCGTAATTTTGATGCTATCAATTTTTGTTACAAATTATATATTTTGTACAAAAGAATCCAAAATATTTACAAGATTGCTGAAATAGTATTGTCAATGTATATATGTGACATTTCTCATTGATAATTTACCTTGATTTTTTAAATTATTAATCATAATATAGATTTTTTTGTTGCTTAATTTTAATCTATATACTATATATAATATATTTATATTGCAATTTCAATTGTTTTATGTTTTAAATTCGTGATAATATAGGTGTTGGGATATATTTTGTTATCTTTATATAATTATGTTAGTCAGTACCATTAGAGCTTTTTCGAAGCCTAAGGAAAAAGCAGTATAATTTCCTTGCGCCTAAATATATCTTATTATTCTAACTTGACAAATGGTTACAAACAAGTAACACTTTGACGTCCAATACACAACATTTGAATAATTAAGGACGTACGTATATTTATTAAATAATTGGTACTATCAAATTATGGAACCAACTAACATAAAAAAAAAAAGAACCGGATGGGCCTCGCTCTGCTGTACACTTGGGGGTGGAGTGCGACTCTTCATAGGATAGGTCATTAAAATGGATTTGTTTAATTTGAATTCAATGATAGGTATCATTGTATACGAAAAACGATTCTGAACGGAGATGATATGTTAGTCTAGAATATAATACATTGTTATTTATAAATATTGTAATAAGTATATTTTATTTTGAAACGAAAAATTTAGAAAAATTGTCTACAAATAAGTCAAAATATGTCAAAATACTTTGAAAACTTAACCATGTATAGAAAACGTCAATATAAAGATTTGGTGATAATTTCAAGTTGTTGCGGTTTTTCGTTTTTGAGTTAGAGCATTTTAAAAAAAAACCGATATCATTGTCAGTCTAGAATATTATACATTATATTATATTTTACATGTAATTTTATGTCAATATTCGCTGTTCAAACGCTTATAAAAAAAAATTGTGCCTATGGATTTTAATAATTTTTGAATGACAATAAGAACTACTTCTGTGGAATCTTCTATTAAATTTTCAAGTATTTTGTACGAGCCAAATTATCACCGATTATAAAAAAAAAATGTAAAAAAATCGAATATTTTAAATGCCTATAAGTGGCTTAAAAATCAATATAATATTTTGAAAAAAATATGACATAAAGGAAATACCAATCTCAACAGCTGGTAGAAATTTCAAAAATCTGCGACTTATACTTTTTGAATTATAACAAATATTTAAAATCGTTTGGGAATAAATCGCTATTTTATGCAATTTCGTAAATATTTAAATTTCAAACAGTCATAAAATTTTTTCCTCTACTTCCGGTAGAAATTTTTTTAATGATTTTTGAAGAGTAGCTTATAAATAACCTAGTGTTAAAATTTTGAACCTTAAGTATGAACAGAAAAAATTTTATGAATTTTTATCTACAAAATAACTTGCAAATTATCGTGATTTTTACATATTTCGTATAAATTGGAACTTTGAGCACTTATAAAAAAAAATTGTGATTTACGATTTTAGATTTTTTTTTAGCGGTTAAGGAACAACTTATAAGAAACCTTGTATTAAATTTTCAAGATTTTCTGGGCAGCCAAAAAAATTTTATCGTTATTTAAAAAAAAAAACTCTAAAAAATTGAAAATTTCAATTGTCTATAAATAGCTCAATAAAAGTCAAAATACTATGAAAATTTAATGGTGTATAGAGGACGCTAATCTAAAAATTTGGTGAAAATTTCAAATATTTACATTGATTAGTTTTTGAGTTATAGCAAAATAAAAAATTTGATTATGTCGAAAACTGGTTTTGCGTAAAAACTCCCGTTTTTCCCAAAATTGTTTAGGGTTTTTCCCGTCGCATTTAAAAAATATTGGAAATTTTTTACTTTTGACCCCCCAAAGTACCAAATAAATTCACTTTCCTTTCAGAAAAGTTGCTACATAAGGCAATCGAAGCATTTTTACTGCCCCAAATCGTGTCGACAGATACAAAAAGAAAAAAAAAAAACACATCATGTTAAAATCAATACATTCTTCACTCCGTTCAGAATCTAAAATGTTTCTTTTGTTTTTCATTAAGTAGAATTATAAAATTATATTTTATTCGTAATATTGTTACATATTCATCAATTTTTAAAATTTAGTTCTGTGTTAATTAGTTTTCAGAAAACCCATCGATTCGGTACTATAAAAATAAGTATATCATATAGGTATTATGAATTAATTTTACACATATTCTTTAAGCGTTTAATTTTCAATAATACCTATATTTTAAAAATATAATTTAAAGTTTGTGTAGGTACTTATCATCTACGATTATAGGTTCAAGGTTATTGTTGTTTTTTGTTTTGATTTTAATCAAAATGATTATTTATAATAGTATAACTTTATTATAGACATATTTGTGTTCTTTAAAATTAAAATAAATAATTTCATAATTTTGTTTTTGTTTAATTGTAAAACTTATACTCAGCTAAGTATTGTATTACACAATATTTGATGACAAGCAGATTAGCGTTAATGATTTAAAGGAGCTAAGGCAATAATGCTATTATAAAATTTGTATTATGTTATCTTATTGGTTATTAGTGATTTGGTATTGCAGCTATATCGCTATGTCAAGTAATATAGAAATTATTATTTTATGCGATTGTTGCGTCCCGACAACGGCGAGCAACGGCACAGATGATGATTGATATATTTAATATAGAAAATAATGAAGACTCGTACTTTAACTATTAAATTTATTTAAACGAATATAATTAATATTATTACTATTACAACATAAATTGATATAAAATATTTTTAGCATTGGAGGGATGATGACTAGAGCCGAACCGTCAGAACCACACTTACTCATGCGAGTTCTCAGACTGTCGGACTGACGATCGGCTCTTCGTTGTCTTCCCACTATGGCCGGCGCGCGACACATAAACCGGAAGATCTTATCGTGGTGGTCTATGGATACCCGATTACACATACATATTTATATTACATGTTTATATTTATTTATACTAAAACTGATTATCCTTACTGGGTCACCATTGGTCCACAACACAATTACCTAGTTCTCAATTAAATATTTCTAGAATTTTAAATTTTTTTAATCAAAAACGTAAATACTGTCTGAAATTTTTAACGTTTGTCTATTATTTCGTTTTTTCACATGTAAAAACAACGATTTTAAACAATGCGAGGAATGACTAATGATTATACTTTTGTTCCAATCTGTTAATGATGTAGAAACAAGACAACAAGATTGCATGGTCATAGATTTAGGTAAAATTAGAATAGAATATTTTCTATACCAAATATCTTATACTTATAGATATTTTTTAAAATCTTTCTAAAACTTTCTAAAACTAGCTTAACGTATTTATAATTTAGTTATACTATATTTATAATCTATACACACTAATAATACCTTTAAATTACCGGCATCATTACATTTTTTTCTAGAACAGGAATATCGGCATGATTTTATTAAATTGTCAACTCATTTTACCAAAATGTAATTAATGTGAGGGAAAGGGGACGTAAAATCAGTTCTAAAATATAATGATTTGTTCTCAATGCATAAATAGCTGTATAATAAACGTCTCATTATTCTGATTTACTACATGTCAATGGCTTTATAAAATATGTATTCGTAATTTGATGAACTGCCGACTTTGGAATAGCTAAACTCTGGACTGTGGCAAATATATTAGTTGCCCTTCTCCACTCTCCTAAATGACGCCACTATCGATTATTATTTCATTCTAAGTTCTTTAAGATTAAAAAGTATACAATAATTCTAATTTCTTATTAAATACCTATATTTTTTCTCATAATTTATCATCTGTTAAGATTAATTATTCTTGATAAATCAGTTTGTTATGTATTCTGGTGTTATTTATGAACACATTTACTTTATGTGTTCTTTGTATTTTATTCAATTTCTTTTAACAATTAATTTTTAAATAATTATTTCTTTACTGTTATTTTATGCTGTAATTATGAAGTATTATGTTGTACACTCAGTATTGGTTATATGTTTAAGAAATAGGATTTAGTTTAACATAACCAATTTATAACGGTAGACACTTGGCCGTTTTATTTTGTCTCGTCAATTGAGGTCATTTACAAGAAATGCACGTACGGTACCTGTTTGCTACCGTCTATTCGCATGATTTCTTCCGTGTATATTGAATAAAAAATAATGTAACATGCTGTTTTCTATTTTTTTCTTTATTAGTGTTATTGAAACCAATTGCTTTTATAGTAACATTATAAATGGGCGCGAATATACTTCAGTTCTTACACGAGACCTAGCAGGTAAAAAATTACATATGTTCCTACACGGCGGAAAAAAAAAATTACAATACATTCCATAAATAAACAAATATATAATGATTATAAAGTATTATCATTGATTAAATATACATATATATATCTATATTCAATCAATGGTATTATATAATTTAATTTTCTGTACCATTTTTATCAGTAACAATGAAAAATCGAAGGTTATTGATAAGATTTACGACGCCTGCCGTACTAATTTTTAGGCGGGTTCTCCCCTACGTCGTGTCGGGTGCTATTATCAGCTTATATGTATTTTCCCCATATTTCATATATGTTTTGCTGTACAATTATAAATTGTGTACAACTTATCTTATTTTGGCCTTAATTATGCAATGGAATTTTGTGAAAACATATATGATTTTTGATCATAGTAAAACAAAATACTTTTAAAATTGAAGTAGTGTGATTTGTAAGTACATACAACGTACTGTGTACAATAGAAGTAATATAGACTACTATTATAACTTATAGCGATAGCTGTTACGGGTCGTTGGAGTTATCAAATGACTCATCGGGTATAACGAACTCCTATTCTTTATATTTGCATTTTGAACCTACGTTGTTATCTAGAATAATTACAATCGTTTTAAATATTTTATTCCAATAAATTATGTAATATTATTTTATATCTAACACCTAATAACGCATTATAAATTATTATAAAAAATAAATCCAAGAAAATGTAAATACAATATTGCTTTATTTTTTTTAAAATTTATAAATTGTTACAGTTTTTGATAAATGTATATAAGTTTATGGTATAATTTCATTTTTTTATAACAATAAATAAACCTTGATAATTTAACCACTCTTCCAAGCCAAGTGTTAATATATTCTTTAAAAGGGTTATTAGAATTCCCTCTCTTCAACATGTAATAAGAAAAATATTAGTTAACGTCTTTTTCTTTTTTTTTTGCATTTCTGTAGATGGGATATTCATATGAAAAATAAAGAACTTATTTCAATAAACGTATAAAAATTTTTTTTTAAATTCTTTCCTTAATCTAAACCTTAATCTTATTTTCTTCTAATTTCTGTTAAATTTATTTTGATTAAACAATGTTATCAGTATACAATATTTATGAGATTTTTATTAATAATTATAATTACGTTCACCGCCCAAGAATTTTTTGTACATCTTTGGACAAACCCAAACCCAATATGACTCATTTCTAATATTTCCATTTTCAAATTTTTTTTCACCATTCCTTCCGGTTTTTATGGTATGTCACATGTGACATGGTTTATATGAACAATTATTATTACAAAAAACCCAATGTCACATAGGTGACATTGGCTATTTTATTATTTTAACATATTTTGATCATATACCGAATGTCACATAAGTGTGACATGGGTTTTTTTAAAGAGACCCCATGCCACACATATGTGACACGTGGCGGTGAACGTGTTGCAGATAATGTTTATTGTTGTACTCACATTACAGTGGCGGATGTATCTTTATTCTAAGAGGGGGGGGGGGTGAATATAAAATCCACAAAAAAGTCCATAACCCCGTTCTAAACTAAAAATTCTAATCATGCTCAAAAGAGTATCCGACTGTTAATCGCACCGTTATCATACCTTATTGAATTATTTTTATCATTTGTTTGGGCAACCAGGCATAAAATAATAAAATGTTCTAAAATAAAAAAGCTTATATACTAGACACAAGTTACAACCAGTAACAACAAGTAATAATATATACTATTGACAAATGTCCCAATAGTGTTCATGGTGGATAGTTTATGATATTTTATTCATATTTGTATTGTTAATGTTTATTTATTTAAGTTTGAGGTTTATTGATTTTTATCTCAAAATATTATTTTTAATCAATTATGATTTATAAAATTTGTTGAAATTAGACAAATATTAGACATTGCTTATTCATGTATATAATAACTTGCTTGTGATACATAAATATGTACAGATTTAATTTATAATTTAATTAAATATTTTTATACATAGCAGATTATTAACCAGCTATAGTAAATTATCAAACTTTTGATGAATAGTTGATTATTTAATTAAAATTAATTTCGCGAATTATAAATCAAGTAGATAAATCTAAGTAGAGACCATAAATGGTCATTTTTATTTTCGTATATGGCTGTTAGTATCTTTATTATTGTATCAGTCGGAAATGTATATTATAATGTAATACCCATTGTGTTTTCTACTCATGAAATACTCGTGTGAGTTGTAATATGTACATGTAATATGAAACTAACCTATAGTATGATAATGATAAAATAACGGCTTATTGTTAATACTATGGGAATTTTATATAAAAATATGAAAATGTTAGCTTATTTAATACAATTTTAATGAAATTTGTATATTACATTACTACATTAAATTTGTAATTTTTTATTGAGATATCCTCTTTTTTCGAAAAAAAATTAAAACTAAAAATTAATATCACATATAATTATTGTTATGATATTCATGTTAATAAATTTATAGATAGTTACAAAACTCATTAAAAATAAATAAGGATCAACTTAGAAGTTAAACTATGTATTCCATTTTAAATTAGTAGGTTTTAAATTTTAACCTATCTAAAAACGTTATTTTTCTCTGTCGTTTAGTTATAATTTCATTTGTAATAATATTTATTTGTTTTGTTTGTATTTAAATATTTGAACAATTATTAAATTTCTGAAAAAAGTATTAGCATAAATCAGTCTAATATAAATTATTTAAAAAAATAACTATTATGACTTATGAATACTTTTAGAGATACAAAAATTAGTTATTTTAAATTGAAAAACATCTATTTTATTTTATCAATTAATTATTTTGAATATCAATTCTTTGTCATACATGATGAGTTATCAATTCATGCTAAATAAGAAATCAATGTGAAATAGTGTTTGGGTAATTGATTAAATTGGAATTTATGGTTCAATTGGGAGAACTATATTATTTTTGTGAACAATTGCACACCTGTAGTTCTACCATATAATTGTATTTTATGTATTTTAATCCTTCATACATTATTGTTTTATCTGACTATTTAATTTTTAGATGATATTTATAGATAGAATAATCACTGATCTAGTGTATGCATATAATGTTCCATATAATACATTATGTACATTATTTTTTCAAACTATATCTTTATTCTGTTAATATAGAAATTTCAAACTTTTTAAATATAATTTAAAGAATTTCTCTTATTTTATTTTTTATACTTTTTTATTGGCTAAATTTAATTTTTTTTTTTTAGTGTTTTTACAATGGAGCAGAATACTTTTTTAATCCAATGCCTTTATACTAAAATAATTATTGAATTCATAATTTATTATTTAGTGTTTAATTGAGAAATAATGCTATAGGTTGTACCTCATTAAGTTATTTATTGTACTAGTAAACTGTGAATTAAATATTATATATGTATATTTCTTCATATAAAATACCTAAAGTTGTGAGATAGTGAATTTTGAGTTCAAATACCTTTCTGGATAGGATAATTTTCTCACTTGTAGAGGTGGTAATATATATTTTTTTGTGATGTTTAAACGTGCGTTGCCAATTTACCCGTGACTACTTTGCATGACAAAATAACGTAGTTTTCTAATGGATAATTCAGTTAATTGCAATGTTTTTTGTTGTTGTAAATGGATACACACTACACAGGTTAGGTTTGGTTGTTTATTTAAAACTATAGTCTGTAAATAATGAGAAAAACTTCTGGAAATTTTGAATAAATAAAATTAGTATTCCCTAAATTAATTGGTTTTATTATACATGTGTAAGCATCTAATTTCTGGAATATGTTTGTACCAATAGACATGCTAAGTGTTAATTGTCATAGCATGTCTATGGGTACAAACATATTCCAGAAATTAGATGCTTACACTTGTATAATAAAACCAATTAATTTAGGGAATACTAATTTTATTCATTCAAAATTTCTTGAAGTTTTCTCATTATTTACAGACTATAGTTTTAAATAAACAACCAAACCTAATGTGTCACAATAAGTGTAAATTGTCATAAATCCTATTTTAAATCTAAACATGTTAAACTATAAAATAGGAAAATTTAATACTAATATTATAAATACTGTTGTAATACTTTAATTTATTTTAAAGTTATATATGTATATGTATAAATATATAAATATATATAATATATTTTACATAACTTTTATATTTTGTAGGATATTAAGTTATTTGGCGTCATCGATTGCAAAAAAAAAAAAAAGGATATTTAGTTATTATAATCTGATGCTTATAATTTATAATTTATTAAATACTAAATTAAATTAATATTAATTTAATTGTATTAATTTTAATTACTACAGCTATGTATTTACTGTTTAAATTACTTAACATCGGAAATGCCATTGAGTGTACGTAGTGTGAACTAGAAAATAAATTACAAATCAAACAAGTATATATATATTAAAAATATGCATTGGAGCATACATCCTGATTTTTTTTTACGTTTTTGTAGTGTGACAAGACATGATAAAATAAGTTAATAATGTTTAAGTGTTTGTAAGGTTAATATAAATTAAATTTATGTTGGTGAGCATTTTAATGTCACAATACTTATTATTTCAGTTTTAATTTTATGATATTTAAAATTCAGTCTAGGTAAATTTAGGTTATATGCAAGAAATATATATTTTTTTTGTGTATAATAACAAATATTTACTATGAAGAGTATTTCTTCTCTTCTTCTTCTTTTGCCTCGCCTTCCTCCCAACTATTTGGGGTCGGCCACTCTTGTCCTACACCTCCACTTTACTCGGTCAATCACATCTCCTCTGCACACACCGACATCCCTCATCATTCTCCAAAGTCTCCAACCATCTCTTTTTTGGTCTTCCTCTTCCTCTTTTCCCTTCAACGTCCATCTTCATAACCACTCTTACTGCATTCGTTTCCTCTCGCCTCATAAAATGCCCAAACCATCTCAGCCTATTTTCTCTCATCTTGTCCACAATTGGCGCTACACCAACACTACCTCTCACGTATTCATTCCTTATTCTATCTTCTCTTGTCACTCCACTCAACCATCTAAGCATTCTCATTTCTGCGACACTCATACTTTGTTCTATTCTCCTGTTAACCACCCAACACTCTGAACCATACAGCATAGTTGGTCTCACTACACTTTTATAAAATTTACCTTTCAGCCTCATTGGAATTCTCTTATCGCATAACACGCCTGATGCTTCTCTCCATTTCATCCACCCGCACTTAATCCTATGTTTTACATCCATGTCAAAGCCCCCGTCCTTTTGAACAAAATATCCTAAATATTTAAAGCTCTCAACTTCACCTATCACATCACCATCTATTGTCAGTTGTCTCCTCATTCCTTCAACTTCTTGGTCTCTTTCCCCAAAATCATACTCTATGTACTCAGTTTTATTTCTACTAATTCTCAATCCCTTTTCTTCGATGGCTAACCTCCACTCATTTACCCTATTATTGACAACTTCCAGGTTTTCTCCTACCAGAACTATATCATCCGAAAACATCATACACCATGGTATCTCACCTTGTATCTCCTTTGAAACCTCATCCATTACCACTGAGAACAGGTAGGGGCTTAGAGCTGACCCCTGGTGCACACCTACTCATACACTGAAACCTTCTGATACTCCACACCGATTCTTGACACTAGTACTCGACCCTTCATACATATCTTGGATCAAATTTACATACATTTTTGGGACATTTTTCCTCATTAATGCCCACCTTAAAACTTCTCTTGGCACCCTGTCATACGCCTTTTCTAAATCTATAAACACCATGTATAGTTTTTTATTCTTTTCTCTGTACTTCTCTACTAATTGCTAACACAAAATATTGGCTCCATTGTCGATTTTCCTGGCATAAAACCAAACTGGTTTTCTGATATCGACGTCTCACTTCTTATCCTCTTCTTTATAATCTTTTCCCAGATCTTCATACTATGACTCATGAGCTTTATTCCTCTATAGTTCCCACATTCTTGTATGTCTCCTTTTCCTTTAAATATTGGTACAGTAAAAATAAAACTATGAAGAGTATTTATTTTCAAAAATTGTTTTATAGATATATTTAAGTTTTTGAACTAATGTGTAAATAATAACATTAATGTATATAATAACAGTTATTGAATAATATTAATTTATTTTTATTTTCAGGATTTGTGGATGTTGAAGGTGGTAATACTATTCAAGTAGACTATTTATCTCAACAATGGCCAGCATTAGTAAGCCATTATTGGGCAAGTGCTTCTGTATTAGTTGCTGGATTGGTATTTGCTGTTTTAATGCCTCTAATTGGTCTGACGTTATGCTGTTGTCGCTGTACAGGAGGTTGTGGTTCTCGATCTCAACCATTTGATGCTAAATATGACTCATGCAAAAGACAATTTTATGGTATTATATTAGCTGGTCTTACTATATTAATATCGTAAGTTTTTTTAAATTATTTAAGAATTATAGTATATTAAGTATGATTATTATTATTTTTTATTGAACTTCAAATAATCTTTAGTGTTCTAGAAGTTAGTTAGTCTATATAGTTCCTGAGAATAAATTTATATTTACTTTTTAGTTTCATTGTGAGAATTTTGACTTAAAATAATTTTTTCTATTGGAAATTAAAGTTTGCAAAATAGTAATAACTTAAAAATTAATTTGAATTAAATGAATTTTTAATTTTTTAAATTTTTAATAATTTAAATTTATTTTCTCCCTTTAGTCAGAGCTGTATTTAGAGAGGGGGAGCAATGGGGACATTTGCCCCGGGCAGTCAAATATTGATCTATTTAGGGAGGCGGCCAAGCACCGCTGTTGCCCGGTGTATGTACTAATATTGTAATATAATACTCAATATAGAATCAGAAATCACAAAAGAATTAAACTATAATGAAGATATTATTGAAGATTTTGCCAATAAACAATCTAGAAAAAAATTATAATCATTGTGTACCTATTGTATTCATTTTTGTAGATATTTTTTTTTTTTTTTACAATGTATAATATATGTTGTTAAACTTATATTTTAATTAAAGTTATTAAAACATGAATAATTAAAGTGAATAAAAAATCATAACTAAAAATGTATTAAGAAAAATCAAAATGGTAGATCTATTTTTTAGTGGGGGAGGGACGTAAAAATATGGTTGACCCTGGGTGCAAAAATTATAAATAGGTACAGCCCTGCTTTTAGATTCAACTTTTGTCAGAATGGTTTTTAAAATTTTAACTATAAATTTCTTATTAACAATTTTTTTTAATACTTTACCAATTCTATACTTTTTGATACATGATAAATTTATCTTTTAATAATATTTATTTATATTTTATTGTTTATGTGCTTTATTTTAGATTTGGTGTTGTTTGTACCTTTGTAAGTAATGAATATTTAGAAGACGGTGTTAAAGAATTACCATCAAATGTTAAAAAATCTTTAAATGATACGAGGTTATTCATAAACAATACAAAGAAAGTGAGAAATATATTATTATAAGTTATTTAATAAAATATCTTTAATTTTATTTATATATTTTAAGGAGGTGGATAATCTATTAGTTGTAAATTTTGATGAGTTGGAAGAAACATTAACAAATATATTAGAAGGTATAACTCAAATTTAATTAAATATTAAATTATTTTTGGTTTTATAAGGTTAAATATATGCTTTTAGTTCTTGTCATCTAAATATTAAGAATACATTGTATTGTATATGTATAATTTTGTAATATAAAAATATATTGAATATTTTTTTAAAAAAATTTTTTAGCTAGTGGCGAAATAGTAAAAAAAAAACTTGGAGATGTTTCTAAAGCATCAGTTTTAACTAATTTAACTGCTGTTGTAAACGGACTAGATCTTATTAAAGAAGATCTTTCTAATGTGGATTCTTTGACTCGACAATTACAGCAAACTGCATTACAATTAGATATTGGTATATATTATTAACCCTTCACTACCTTAACAATTTTTACAATAATTATTAATTATTTGTCAACAACAGTAGCTTATTAATATTAATTATTATGTAATTGTTTTAGCTTTAAAAGAATCTCGAATAACCATAATGAATAAATTAGAATCATGTAGATATGAACGTACGTGTCGTGAAATTCTAAAGCGGTTTAACATCCAAGAACTTTCTTTAGAAGCAAACTTTAGTCAAGTAAGCAAAAATATTTTATGAATAAATTATTGTTATTATTTTTGATAATTATATTTTATAATGTATTCAATTTTATTGCTTACTATGGATAGATATTAGACAATGATATTCCAAAGGTAGGATATAGTATACTTTTTGCCTTTTTAAAATGTAAGAGATATACATTTTACATTCATACATTAAATTGTTCATCTATAAGTTCTTGTATCATACTTTTAAAATATTTTAGCTATTTTATTTAAAAACTAATTCAATTTGATATAATTAAAGGTTCATTATTATTTTATATTATTATTAAGCATATTACTTATACTATTAAATTTATTTATGAATGTAACTTAATATTTCATAAATTGTTTTTCTTAATTAAAATTGTTTAGTTTGCAAATTTTGTTTTTTGTTTTTTTAGTTGCCAGATGTAGCTGCTACTTTGAAAAACATATCTGATTTTATTACTGGTGACATTAAAGAAGAAGTAATGAAAGGGCAACAACAATTCGAAAAGGTGAAAACAATAATACAGAATGCTGTTAATGATAATATACCTGAAATAAAACAAAATATAAGACAAGTTGGAAATGCAATTAAAGAAAATTGTGAAAAAGTTGATAAAGTTCTAGATCATGTAGATACCACTATTGCTAATTCATATTCTCCTATGCAACAAGGAGAAGGCTTATTGAAAGAATTTTCACCATATCGGTAATTAGTTTATATAAGTTTATTCTGTTGAATTGTGATAATATATATTTTTTTCTTTATTTAGGTATTATGTTTGTTTGGGTGTTGCGATAACATTATTTTTGATTTTAATTTGTTTAACTCTTGGACTATTTTGTGGTTTTTGTGGTAGTCGACCAGAAGGTGGATACCATGATGATTGTTGCAATAAAGGAACAGGAGCTTCGTATTTAATGATGTACTATAAGTATTTGTTGTATTTAAAAATTAGAATTAATTTAACATTATCTTTATATTGTATTTTAGGGCTGTATGGTTAATGTTTCTGTCATCAGCATTTTTAATGGTCATTGCTTTATTTTATTTTGTCACTGGTGTTACCACGGATCGTATCATATGTGAACCATTGCAAAATCCTACACCTTCAAGGGTTTTAAATATAGTTAATCGTTTGTATGATGTATCTACAATTCATGATTCAGAAAATCAACAACCTCATACAAGACTACCTCCAAGGAATACCGATTTTAATATTACTTCTATAATTCGGTAAATAATATTAGAAAATTTTTTAATAGACATTTTAGCAAAAGTTATTAAATATTTTTTTTTAATTTACAGAGACTGTCATCGTAACATGAGTTTATTCCAAGTTTTGAAAATGGAACGACTTATTGATCTCAATAAAATTCTTGAATATCCGACAACTTTTAGTATTGATGAACATATTAATAAATTAGTATCAAAAATAAAATTGGAAGGAGAAATTGTAATTTTAACATCTGAAGCTAAGAAACAACTTATGAGATTATCTAAATCACCTTTATCTAGTATAAATTTTCCTGCTTACACTCATGTTGTAAGTTATAACTTGAAAAAGACTTATCTTTTAAGTTTATCTTATAATTTTTTTGTTTTTTAATGTAGCTCGGTGAGAAAATAACATCGATTGATTTGATTCAGCTTGCTGATGCATTAAGTCAAACAGCATCACAATTGCCACCATCTAAAGCTGATGTATGTGCACTTTTTTAATGAAACTTAAGTTTAGATATTTTTTGGTATTAATTATTATATCATGTTATAGATTAAATTTTCTTTAACTAACCAAGCATTATACTTAAAAGTACATCAGAATCAACATGTAGCAGGCATGCTGGATATTAGTCAACGATTAGAATCTACTGCTAATCAACTTCAAGAACATTTGCGTTTTAATCATTCTTCACTACGTCATGCAGTTGAACATCTCTTAGTAGAAGTTGAACAAGCTCAACAATTTTTATATACTGAAGGACCAACAATAGTTACTAAAGTAAGTAATAATAACATTTAATCTTAGTACATTTCTTGCTGAAATATTTGCTATAATTTCGATAAAATGTATTTATGTTTCCATTTATAAAGTTAATTTGCTGCAAACAAATATAGTTCTTTTAAATACTAGGCAAATGTATATAATCATAATTGACACAATTTAAGTTTAAAAGAAGTACACTTCATACATTTGTACTATTACATGATTGATTTAAAATATTAGTATTAAGTTACATGATTTGGATGCTTAAAAGTAGAGATTAATCATTAATTTTTTATTTATAAATTTTAAACAAATTCTACAATTGCTTTATATTTACTTCAGCCAGAGTTGGGCAAAAACAAATTATAATAATGAATAAAAAATAAAAGCATGAATAACTAATTATTATGTGAATAAAGAATAATATTTTATTTTTAACAGTTTTAGTTGTGAATAAAAAATAAAAAATTATTCTGAATAATTCAACTAGTGAATAAAAATACAAATTATTCTTAATAATTTAACTTGTGAATACATTGATTATTCTGAATAAATTGTGAATAATATCCAATTTTCGTGTAACAAAATTACGATAAAAATATAATATCCATAAAAAAGCAAAATTATAATAACAATAACAATAATTTACATAGTAATAACAATAATCATGACAAATATAATAATATTGAATTTAAATATGAAATTAAATTCAGAATAATGAAGTTAACTTAATTGAACTGCCATTATCAAATGATGATACTATACTAAATAACATTTCAGCACATACAATATAGCTACATCAAGTTTTGTCAGATTTTGTTTCAAATTAATTTAAAAAATGTTACTTATTACTTAAGCACTAAAACCCAACATCGATATCAAGTGCTAAACCATTTAGATTAGCCCTTCAGAGATAACAATGTTATTTATGATTTTTGGTTTTGACATTTTCGATAGCAGATATGATAATACATGTATAACCATATAAAAGAAACACACCGGTTTTCATTTTCAATTAAGTTAGTATTTTAAATTATCTACAAATTATTTGTGATAAACACGACTATGAAGAATAATGAATAACGAATAAATGAATAATGAATAACCAAATAATGAATAAAAAAAATCTAGAATTACTCGTTGAATAATGAATAACGAATAATAATAAAAATAAAAATCAATAATAAAACTTAGAATAAATCAATGGAAAATAACTTTTTATTCAAATAATCAATTGAATAATTTTTTATTCGACTAATGCCCAACTCTCACTTCAGCACCATTAAAATATTTAAACGATATATTATAAACATAATACTCAGTATTCTATATTGAATATATATATATAAAGTATAAATTATGGATTTATATTCTAAATATGATAAATTTGAGGATGTTTCCTTGCTTCTTATGTACTCCTTCATATTGTTGTAAGTTATATTTTTTATTAATAGTAAATTTTTAAATTTTTGTTTTGCAGTTAGCAAAAGAATTTGGACAAGAATTTAATAAACATATTGATCAATATTTAGAAAGAATTGTGAATCAAGTAAGAGAAGATATTGGAAAATGTTGGCCTATGTCCCAGGCTTACAATGCCACTATTGTTGCTGGATGTAAAAAAATACTAAATCCTTATGTAAGTTATTGAATATTTATTTCATTATTTTTATGAAATTATACAGAAATATTATTTCCTGGACTTTTCAAATTCAAAAACTTTATTTCATAAACTTCACAATTTTTATTATATTAAATCAATTTATAGAAAAATATGATACAATTTTGATTTCATTACCCAACAAATAAAAGCAAATTTTTTCTTAATATTTGCCTCATCAATTTTTTTTTTTTTACCTTAAATAGTACTAATAATTATAATGTATATAAAACAAAGTAGAATGCTTTAAACATTTTCTAAAAAAATAAACCATTTGAAATTTATGTATTTTAATAAATTAACAAAATAAAAATGTTTTTAATATTTTTATGTTTAAATGTTTATTTAAAAAAAATACTATATTTAGTGTTTAGCCTCATGAGTTTTTTGGAAAAAATATGTATTCTTATTGAAATCAGGAAATTGAAATAGGAAATAGTTCAACAAAATAATCTTAGTGAAACTTTCTGCATACATTTGTATTTCTTTAACATATAAATACTGGAATAAAATAACTCACTGAAAACTTAATATTCTAATTTTTTATTTGATTTTAGTCCAATAATTCTTATATCAATTTGTTATTTACGAGATGAAAAATTAAGTAATTTATATAAACATATTATTGTATACAACATTTATATATGTATACAAATTACATGTATAAAACGTATAATTATGGTTATAGTATAATTAAATAATTATATTATATATTAAGTTTTACTCAAATGGTAACACAAAATATTTCCTTCCTGTGAATTGAAATGGAATTTTTTCGAGGAGCTAGGGAATACAAAAGTACAGATTTTGTGATCGTTTTCAAATATTTAATTCTTTTATTGTGTTCATACGCAATAAAATTTATATTTTTTTTGACGGCAACACCTATTTTCAACATCAGTTTTCAATAAAACTATTTTTTTTTTTATTAGTAACTTTGATAAATGAACATTTTTTCTATCTATAGAATTGTCTGAATTACAGCAATCTTAAGTTTAAATTAAAGATTTTTTGCTAAATTTTTAAATTTTTTGTATTTTATCATTTTAATATTATTATTGGTTGTAAGTAGGATATATGAAAGAGGATTTGTTTTAAATAAAATTAAAAATATTTATTTTTGAGTTTAAATTTAATTTAAATCATTTTTATTAAATTTATTAAAAATTTACAAATAATACAAATCACATAATAAATTATTCAAAGTTTTCTACATTGTTAAGTAAACATGATTGTAAGCAGGGCATGACTTTGTCATGAGAAGCTGTTGTTATTTATTTCATGGTCAGTCTTGTATATGTTTTGAAGATTTTTTGTTTTAAATGTTAAAGATTAATTGACGGGTCAGGATAAATAATAGTTTTTAAATAACTCAAAAAAAAATAAAATAAAATAAGTAGTATCAAATTCGGTGAATGTCCATGGGCATTGGCCAAGCTATCGTTCCATTTGTTCCCATCCAATAATTTCCAAATGTATCATTAAGGTATTGTCTAACAACAATATTCATTCATATATCATTTGTGCTAGAACACCATCTTTCTGAAAAATACAGTTTTTTCTCAAATGTTTAATGGAACATTTTCCAATGTTGGTAGTAAATAATTAGAGAGAAAATTAAATTATCTTCTTCCATTAAGTTTCTTCCATCATTAAATAATAGGGCTCTACTCTATTACAGAATCTCCTAATATTCCATACCACACATTTGTTTCCCATGCTGATCGGAAATTAATTTTACGTGCTCAATGCAAATTATTAATTGCCCAAAATCTATTATTTTGTTTATAAACTACACACACACACCATTTTTGATAAATTTAGTCAAAAGAACTAATGTACCAAGTGACCGTTCAGTTATAAAAGTTGTGGCCAATATGAAAAGGCCAATACAAAGCGTAGTAAATATTGGATAATATATTTTTGGAGTAATTAATATCTGCTTGTTCTTTATAATAACTATACCAATTCATAGATTGTGCTGAAAAATTATCTAAAAAACCATCATATTTTTCCGAAAAATTTTAAGTGATGCACGTATATTATTGTTCATCAAATTTCATCATATACTCCTATGATAGATAATTGAAATAATCAATAAGGGACTAAGATTTTTTTCGGAAAAACGCTCTTTGATGAATGATAATTATGAATTGAGATAACAATTTTTTTTTTTTTTATTATCAAAACGATCGTCAGAGTCTTTATCAAAGTCTTTTCGCTTGGGAAGGGTGGAATGCATCAAATGTTGTTTAAATAGTTTCGTAAGCTTGATAACTTGATTTTTCACAGTCATCAAGTTCTGGTTAATTCCTTGGAGCACATTGGCTACTGGTCCAAGCATCGAAGAGTATTCCACCATGATAAATAAGCAAACTAAAAAAATGTAATTGATACATTGCTATATAGCTGAAATGCACATTGTATTGTTTTATGATTTACATCACCACTTACAGACAACTTTTGTAGTGTTTGTAATATTGTATTTATGTTTTTTTTTAAATACTTTAGTCTTTTTATACTTGACTATTCAACATGATTCACAGAAAAAAAGAAATATGTGGAACATACATTTTGAGCGGAATTTCTCTAAAAAAGTTCTTTATATATATTATTGTTGCAACTGTATTTTGAATTTCAGAAACATCGCTCAAATCATTAATTACTAAATTTAATTTATGTGAACTGTAGTAAAAAAAATATTCATTTTGTATTTATCTTAAATTAATTTACTTAAACCACTTATATTTCCTGCTATTATGTGTTTGATCATCTATTAGTGAAACTCAGTCCAAATCTGATAAGAGTAGAAAGAATTGTTTCCGATATAGATTTTTAATTTAATTTTTTTAGTGGTGCGAAACATAAAAATTCTTCTCTAATTCAAAATTTATCTGTTGACATTTTGTGTACAAATCTGAATCCTATTCATAGTTGTTCCATGTCAGACAACTCATCAGCAATTACAGAAATAAAATAATACTCTTTAACTTTTTTAATTATGTTTTTACTAATTATACCATTACATATGTATTGAAATCGATAAAATAACAAGGAAATGTTACTATAACATATTATATACATTAAATTGCGAAGATAATACTTTATTATTATAAAAATCTTATGTAAGCATGTATAAAGCAATTGTTAAATTTACATTACTTTAAATTGTTCATGTTATTAAGTTAAATTTATCATATTATTATTATTTCATATGATTGATTTAAAAAAAAAAAAAAATTAGGAGTGGGCAATGATTCTATTATTTAAACTATAGTTATACAGATCAATAATTTATTATTTATCTAACCATTAATTTAAATTATTTTTAAAAAAGTTCAAAAATATTTTAAAATATGCAAAAGTATATAAAGTTAAAATTGTATTATTTGACTCAATAGAACATGAATTAAATTTGTATCCAGATTCACATTAAATTGAATCAGTAGAAGAAAAAATGCAATTTCATAAACATTTGAGCTCTACTTAAATTATGTTTTAATGTTATGTATTGACAAAATTATTTTTTATTATTTTAGAATGGTTTTTGGATGAGTGTCGGTGTTTGTTCAATACTTTTCATGCCAATTATAATTCTTTGTGTAAAATTAGCTTCTCTTTATCAGAAATCTGATCCATATCCAGGACCGTTAGTTGAAGCGTATGTATCAATGTTTATTGTATAATAATTAATTAAATTATAATCAATAATTATTTTCATATTATAGAGAATATCTGTATGATGCATATGCAGACCGTGAGAACATTCCATTAGCAAAGTAAAGTTTACATTTTTAGTTGTATGTAATACATATTATAACTATTTTATAATTAAAAATTAAAAAAAAATTTTTAGTGCAAACCATAAGAAAAAAAATGTACGAAACAAGCCTCGTAAAAAAGTTACTACTACTCCATGTGGAAATCGAACATCAAATATACCTATAGGTTATGAGAATATGTCTAACCCAGAAATTAATGGAAATTCATCAACAAATGAAAGTCGTCATCCTGGACATGGCGGATCTGTAGATTATAGTGCACATCTTGGACGAGCTAATATTGTAGTACCTTCAACAAGCCCTTCAGGAGGATTAACTGAAGCCCCTTCAAAGTAAGTTTTAAAACCATTGTGAAATATTAAATTTTATTTTAGTTAATTATTAAAATCAAAAAAATTGATACTCTCACTTATACAATGTTGTCTTAGTATGTTAATTATAATATTATTTTTAGTATGATAGGCTTTTTATAATTAAAATGTATTTTTTAAATAATAATTTTAAAAAAAGTATTGATTAATTATGTTTTAATTTTTTAAGGCCAACTTGGGATTTCCCAAATGGTGGACCACCTCATTATCAAAATCCAATCTCATCTGAATATGAACGCCCACCGCCATATTATTATCCTGGTCCTTCTGGACCACCAGGGTGAGTATTATTTATTAAAAGTGATATTATATAATATATATAAAAATGGATTTTTTTCCAGAGCTCCGCCTGAATCTCAATCATCGTAAATGATCCAAAACTCCTTTATTTATTATAATTATAACCTTATAAATGGAGAACTGACTAAAATTCAAAAGTTGTGACCCCTATTTTTGTTTAATATAAATCTAAAAATACATAGTTGACTTATAAATGTATTTTCAATTGATCTGCATGATTGCTCTCTTTGTCTGGTAGGTAAGTTTTTATGTTAGAAATAAATACACATATAAATTAATATTAAAATTAATGTCGCTGATGCGCTCAAAAAAAAAAAAATCTTTATTTTCTATTGTATCATTCCTTTATAATATTGCCTTATGTATTCATTGTGATTAACTATTATTATTATCATTATTATATATTTTTTTGTATAATTTTATATTTCAAATTAAGTAGTCCACTTTTTCCAATTGTTATTTAAAGATTAGATAATAATGATAATTTAGTGCATCTAATATATATGTATTATTCCCCTCATATTCTTTGTAAATAATATAAATTAAGCAAAATTAGATATTTCCTTTATTTTATTTTATTTTTTGTAAATATTATAAAGTAATGTTTTATTCATTAACCAATAAAATTAAGTAAATATAGAATTTAATGCAATTTGTATAAATTAATTGTCAAAGATTAATATTTAGCTTGAATCTAAATATTATTTTTGTTCACAAACTGTTCATTAATCATTATATATATATACTATTTATTCTGTGGCAATATAATGTAGACTAGTCATTTTGTGACAGACAAATAATAGATTATGATGTTGACTGTTTAATTGTACACAAACTGGTGCAAATATTATTTTTCTTTTGTTATTTTGAACTAAACAGTAATTATATTAAATAATAAATAATTAAATTTGTAATAATAAATATTACATTATATTCATAATTTTAGACCAAAAAAGTAAACTATCCAGAATCTTTATGATTCATAAAAGTGTTAAAAAAAGTTAACAAGCACAGTTATATTTAAATGAATTTATTAGTCATTCTTCTTTTCTATAAAGAGTAATTTTACCTTAATGATACATTGTGTGATTTTTTTTTCTATTCCTTTGAAAAGCCTGATTTTTTTAAATTATTTATTTGATAACTTAGTAGTGTATTGTTAAAAATATACGTAATATTTTTTTGTATTTATTATTTTATTGTATGTAATGTACCCTCTATTAAAGTGTATCTACTTACCCATTGACTCTGATGAGCATTAATTATCATGTAATTAACTAATAAACGTGAGTATTTATGTCTGAATTAAATTACATGTTTTTATTTCAAATACTGTTATTTTGATATGAATTGGATACATATTAGGCTTTAGATATTAGAATTTACAATTATTGTATTGTATGCATATTTAAATATTTGAAGTAATTGATAAAATAATTTAATTTTTTAGGTTTTACTCGGTAAGTATGTATCGTTATATTGATACATAAAAAAAAAAAAAAAATTATGAATACTGAATATTTTTTCGAATATAATATGATTATTGAATATTTCAATAGTAATCAATAGTGTTCGAGATTATCGAACCATATAATTGGGATATGAATATCGAACATGTCGGTAAAACTATTCGGTAGTGCCCATCACTAAAATAAAACCATCAACTTTCCTGATATTTTCTATCGTAAATATCTAAATCCCACTTATTTATAGTTATAATATTTATTTTTCAATAAAATAATAAAATGAACTCTAGTATTTGATTTAAATTAATTAAAAATGAGTACTCGTATTTACGAGTGTAACATTTCTTTGTCAAGTCGAGTACTCAAACCAGACTAGAAAAATGTTACAAATCGAGTACTGGTCCATCATTTAAAGAATTTATAATAAAACATAATAATCATTTATAACGTTTCCTCTTCGCCAAATAGTTGAAACTAGAACTATATTTTTGGGGTAGAACAAATTGAAAAGAGCTTAAATATGTGCTCCCCCCTTTTAACTGTATATTTTATAGTTGTAATATCAATTTTATGGTTGTGTATTATATTTCAAAAGATACAGATACAAACAAAATAAAATTGTCACAACTGGTTGTATTTTAACATGGTTTTTCTGGATTTTAAATTTATTAATTTTCAAATTATTTGTAACATCATTCTCGATGTATTTTGATACATTCTTGTACTAATGTATTGAAACATTTCGATCAGTATTGATAAATTAGCAATGCCGCAACTAAACTACTCGAGGCTTGTATGTAAATCGAAATCTTAAGGCTCCCTAATCATTGTACATTTTTGAGCTTCTGAACTTATTAAGGCATCATAATATAATATGAAGCCCGGAGTCTGTGAGTGATGCACACTTTGCACCCTCAGTTTATACGGCATTGTAAATTAGTAAATCTTTATCGAGAAGTTGACAATTTTTGAAGAAAACTTGGTAGTCAACGACGAAAAACAATTGGATATTAGCTAAAAATGTAACAACACCAATTATTATAGTATTGATTAAACTTTTATAAAAATCTCCACAGGCATTTATGAACTATTGAATAAGAAGCAGGGATGGCTAAACTTTTATGGACTTGTGATCGACTTCTGAGTTTTTCTAGGTGGTCACGATCGACAAAAAAAAAAAAAAAAAGGTTATTACTGAGCAAAATATATTTTATATACATGAATGTATATTATTAAATTACACTTACTTTATTTCTTTTATTTGAAATATTAATAAGTAATAATAATGTTTAATTTTACATAACACGTATTTTCATATATATTTTATCAAATGTATAATTTCGTTTTTCATATTATTTATAATCATACATTGCTTTTATTAATTGTTATTAATCTAAATTTTTATAATTATGGGTTGAACAAAAATATAAATATTCATAATTAAAGTAAATAAATATTAATAATATTGTAAATGTTTTCTGCAAAAATGGAAAAAAAATGAAAGGAAATTCATGCCACGATCGACGTATTGGCCACCCCTGCTATAGAGCAACGATTCCCAATCATTCTAAAGTAGTGAACCCTCATAATATCACCAAGATTTTGAGAAACCATTTTATTATGCTAATATTATAAAGTAGTGATCATTTAACATGATTAATATAACGTTTTTATTGACAATCTTGAACTTTTATTAATTTTAATCCAAGACTAAGATTATCATAATGATATTTACAATAACACTTTACTAGTTATTTTATATATTGACGACCCCAGTTTGAGAATTGCTGATATAAAGCATTATATTCTGCTGAATTCGAGGAAAATATTTCTCTATTGTAATAAATCAAGCCCACTGTCAAAATTTAGTAATTACCAGGAATTGAGGAAGTATTATGAGGTATGTTTACAATTGAAGTAAAAATATTCATAACTAATCACCCAGCAATAACCACAACCTAGACTACATTTTTACTTAATCTATTAAAGCTTTTTTAACACATACATAAACGTACTTCAGTTTCAAATAAATTAAATAACTCGATTATTTTAATTTCTAGATTCTGAGTGAAATGAGAAATGTATTAGTTTTACAATGGTGGTTTTTTTTTTGTCTGTGTACACGATTTTGATCAAAAGTAAGAAATAATCCAATATTCTAATTAGCAATTTATTAATTATAGTAAAAAATTAACGAAAAGTTAAAAAAAAAGTGGTAAAATTTACGATATCCGGTTTCCGATGAAATTAAAATTTTGTTTTCATCGTAACTCAAAAAATGACCCATCTTTTTATTTCGTCTGACTTAGGATTTTTACCCGTATTTTATTAATTTTTTATTATTCTTCTTCTTCTTAGGCTCATAGCGTTTGATTCAGAACCATCGCCATTTCCAACACACTGTTCCACCCTTTCCTCTCCAACGCCACTTCCACATTCAGCATTGGATTAATTTCCTTCAGGGGTTTAACTTTATTGTACCATATCTACCAAGATTTATCTATTGGTTTTTTTTTCCGTAAGATTGTTTTCTATGACTTTCTTATTGAGTGATCCCTCAGCTCACCAAACTTGTCACGCTCATTCCAGTCTTTTTCTTTTTAAATTAAAATATTTTTATCATTATCTAGATAAAACAGAATGCATATCAGAATGTTAAAACTATAAATATATTATTATATTGAGGTTTAGATATTATTTGAACCGAAAATTGAATTTCATGTTACCATTACTATACAATACTATTCAAGAAGAAAGCTTCCAAGTGTATCCTAATTTTAATTCTAACTTTTAAGACATAAATAAGCAATTATTTTTGTTTAAAATAGATCATTTGATTATTTTAATTACCAGTATGAATAATATTCATATAAATATAATATAAGTATTTAAATATTTTTTATTGTCACACTTTACTTAAAAATAAATAAAATGAATATAAATCCAACGATTTTGGGATTATAATATTTAATAACATGAGGATATGTGCAGTTCATGGTTCATAATTTTACCGCACTGTATGTCACCCATAACATTTTTCATCACAGTATTATATAATCTATTCTATAATGATTATATTATATTATATATAAATTATTATTTATTTCGATTTCATTACTTATGTAACTTCAGTTAAACTAAATATTATTCTTTATAATTAAGACTTTCTACGAATAATCAACTATGGGCGTTATTATCATCATTCTGTTTTTATTACTATTTAATGCTCGTGTGAATATACATTTTAAATATGAATTTCTTTTTGGTTTATCCACTTAACCCACGTTTGAACATCTACACAATATTCAATTGTAATATTTTCAAGTGTTTATTGTTTAATGATACTTTCCAGTATAATTCAAACTTGAAAATTATATTTTTCGAATGTATTACTTTTGATGAATTATTAAAGTAATACATGCTGATCTTAAAATCATAAGCCATGGTGATCCTATACAAGTATTTACTCTTTAACATCATTATTGAAGTGGATATTTTTTATAAATTATACAACCATAAAAAATAAAATGTTAATAAAGATTATGATTACCGTTTAAGTAGTTTTCAACTACCTTTTTGACGTATACGTTTATATATTTGATATTACTTGACTTATACATTTTTCAAATTTTCCTGTGCTTAAGTCCACAAATTGTCTTTTCAGTTTTTCATTTGAAATTTAATTAAATCTTATAAGTTTAAATATATTAGATATAATGTTTTTATTATAATTTACTTGAATACAAGTAAAATTCATGTCACACACAAAAACCCAATAACGAAAAACTAAAATAAAACATAGAAAATAAGATTGCAAAAATTAGAAGAGTTGAACTCTAATTTTAATTAATTAATATAATTCATATGAATATCAATTATTTGTAATAATATGCACCATTTGAGAATGTCATATTTTAGAAAATTATAAATAACGACTCTTTCGATACGCGGACAGAAAACAAAATTAAAATAAAGAGCGACCAACCTAACGATATATTATCATTTTAAATAGATCAGCCATCAAAGAAGACCACCTTTAGTCACCATCTTGCTATACTTTCTTACATAACACGTGCATAAAACCCTTCAAAGAGCTTTTTCCAAGTCATGACTGCACACACCGGCAGTCAACTACTTCATTTTTTACTGTTTTAAATTAATATACTCTGCCGATAGTGTGTGCACACAGGCACACAGATATAGCCGATTTCATTATTCAAATGCAACAAAACTACTATACCAAAACACAAATTCTGAGCAAATGTTGAAAAGTGTCCAGTGTCAGTTCATCAAATCCTGTGTTTTTTTTTACATAATTTAAACCTCATAGTATTTTTTTAACCAACATACGTGTTCGGCTCATCGACAATCTGACAATGAACCAAATAAGTGCTATTTTATTTAATTTTCAAGACTACTCGACTATTCAGTTGTACTGATTTACTCTTGAACCTTTGTAATCTCCAATGCTCTCCCGAAAAAAAAGTGGAAGGTAAATCAACCCACAATAATTACTTACTGTTATCTCACCAATATATCATTAGTATCACTATATCATATTTTCCTTTCTTTAATTTTTGATTATTGAACATATGTATCCATTTTTGATTTCTATAATAATATATGAATTTCATGCGATTAAATAAAAAAATTTAAAATGCAGAGAATAGGTCTGTGTATTCGTATAATAATACACATAATAAATTCAACAAAAACCAAATATCTAAAGTCTAGAAGTGCTTAATTTTAAATACGAAACAAACACATCTAGAGATATTATTAATAACAATTATTTTAAGTAGATATTTACTAGAAAAAAATTTATTTTAACATGATTATTTGATGAAGAAAGTCCTTCGGGCACGATAAATAACTATAGTGTATCGTAATAACTCTGAGGTATGTGTTTATATATTATAATACATATAAATATTCTAATATCGATTTATATATATATATATATAGAAAAAAAGTGAGTGAGTAGGTGAAGGAGAGGAAAAAAAATCTGTAATAGATATACCGGAACAGGAAAACTGACCATGATGTTGCGACTGTTGTTGACCTGGTGACCGTGTTGAATGTTGAACACACCCGGATATGCACCCTCTGCTATACATTCTTTATAAGCATCTACACTTCTCACAGTACATAAGCATGTATGTATAGTATTATTTATTAAAAAGTGTATAATTTATGTATGTGTTTGACGAGCAATAAAACTCAAGAAATATAATTACATTTACTGAATCTGCAATTTTAATAAGCAGTGAAAACAACTTGATGAGGAAAATAATGAAAGCAGTTGGTATTCTTTAACTTGCTGTTTTTTCGCGACGATTACGCAAAAACATATATAATAAATGCAATACCAGTAAATGGTTGGAAAATAGTTTTTATAATTTTTAATATTAGTATTTCTCGTGAATCTTTGTGTACCATACGCAAATGCAAATTATGCATAGATTATTGCGGTTCTTTTACATTTTACGAAGAAATTAAAAAAAAAAAAATCATTTAAAATATAAAATGAACTATATTATATTATATCACATTACATACACTGTGGCGTATTTTCTAAATTATTGTGGAGAAGCTCAACATTTTTTTTAAAAAATAAATGATTTTATAATAATATAAAAAATACATATAATGCAATAATAATAAAATATAATACCTACAATAATGCGTACATGAGTAATTTATTTTTATACAATCATTACAACCACGTGAAATAAATTAGTGCTCTCTTTCATTATGTCTTTATTATGCCATTTATGACTTTTGAAACTTTTTCTTCTAAGGAGGGGTCGATACCCAGTATCTCCCTTTCAAAAAAATACGCCACTAATCATACATATAGTATATTATTATGAATATCATTAATGCACACATAGGATCCATAAAAGCCGATGAAGATCTCTTACTGCAGGATTGTGGGTACGCTGTTTCGTTTACTCCTCGTGCACACTGTTTGCAACATTTAGATTGAGTACTTAAATAACCAAACGAGGAGGAATTTTCAAAAGTTATATATTAACAATTTGAAATGTGATTGCATCAATTTCAGCAGTATAAAAATCCGACTCGACTTAAAAAAAGAGAAAAAGTATCTTATAAATCCTTCCGATTGCGTGACCAACACCGAGTAGAAACCGATTCATCTATAATGCAGTATTAGTTACTCGCAACTGTAAAAATTATACGTACTATATACGAACTCGTACATTTTTACATTATGTTATCATCTATGCGCGCAGTGTTGATTCCGGACGCGTACGAATTTGCCAAAAAACGTTTTCATAAACTGGTCGAATAACTAGGGGGCTACGTGATTTTTAACACATTCTCGTTCGACATTAGTTCCCCTACTGGATCCGTTGTCCGACTGGTTTTATCGCATATACAATCCGTCATCATCATCGAGGCTGCTGTGGCCTTGACCTACAAAAAAACACGTCTTCTGCCAAAATAATAAAAAATAAAACATCCGTCACACACACACACACACACACACACGCACGCACGAATTAATAACAATAAGAACAACAATTATATTAAAAATATATGGGCAAACATCCCGTGTGATATTTATTCGCAGATGCGTACCTATACGTTTCGTCTGTATATTAAGTAGTTGTGGTCGTATAATAACAATGCTGATGAAACTGGAAGTCACGAAATTTCAATAAAGAGTCACCAATAGTTTAACACCAAATGAACAAATTACATACTACCTAGGTATATAATTTTTTTATAGAGAATTGTCTCATCGGAATAAATTAATTTGGAGGGTCATGGATCAAAAAAAAAAGTTATGTACCCCTGTAATACGCGCGACACAATTTCCGTTTGAATTGAAAAAAAACGCATAACTTATTTACAAAATTTTTAATTATTATTGTTAATATCATCATATTTTCACGCGTAATCAAGATATTGTTTTCAAATGTTATATTATCTACGTTTATAATAGTGCCCGGAGGATAAATACAATACAAAAAATAATAATATTCATTTCAAATTGACGGGTAGTGCCACCGCACTACGCATCATTGTTTGACCCTGACTTTGTCATCACACTTATAAGAACTGTAACAATTTTAGTCTTGATATTATTTTATTAATAGAGCCTCGATGGTTTTTCATACTTATTCCGTTCGCCGCGTTTTAAATAATGATTTCGTACAGTGTTTGTAACAATGGTGTTAAATGTATTTCGTCAAAAATATAAAACGTAGTACCGAATATATCCGTTCTTGTTTTCACAGTCCATTGGTGTTCTAATTGAGCTCTGATCGAAACAGTTAATCGGTTTGTCTGAACTATATAATCTACTTGGTAGATTATACAAGAACAAAACAATTGAAAGCGGTGTAATGAAATTTAAAATATGTATTTTATAAGGAAATTTATTATTTGTAATACTATGCCATTTGCCTAACAATTTAATAAATGTAGACACAATTCAATGTATAATAACTGTATTAAATTTAATTGACTATTGACATTATTAACTATACAAAATGTTCATACATTCCTCTAATAGCATAATAACATACATGTGGGGGGAAAAACGGTAGTAGTTCAATTTTTTCGATTTTGATTTTATAATTCGATTCGACAGCAAATTAGGAGTAATATTGACAGTTGGAAGTGATTTAGTGAAAAAATCTTTCAGTTTTATTTCAGTTATTAAATGGAAAAGATTAGGCATACTGGCGAAGAAAGATTTTAGTCTATCTGGTTGTTGGGAAAATAGATTGTAAAATTTGCAGAAATGGACTACTACCATTTTTTGTCTGTACCCTTCATATATGTAATGGATGATAAAATGTGAAGACTTAACGTTTTATACGACTAGGTAGTACTCTATAATTGATTAACAACTTCACATATTTATTAACTAAAATACTTATTATTTTATTTGTTTTTTATTTCTATTTTAGAATAAAGGATCCATTATGCATGCAATACTATATGAAATATCTTGAAGATCCACCAACTGAAAGTTAGTATTTTAATCGTTTTGTGTCTTTAATAAATCACGTATTTACCAATTATAAATATAATATATATATATATATATATATATATATATATATAAAATAAATGGTTTTAAACTTACAAATAAAATCTAAATAGAAATTATTATATTTTACTATTACATCAAATAAATGTTGGCACTTTTACTCGAAACTATTGAATATCAAAAAAATTATATTATTTCATTTTTGTAATGTTATTTTCTCTTTTATTAATGAAATATTTTATATACGTTCATGTCTAAAACTAACTATTGTTACTTATTATTCATAATATTTAAGAATAATTTAATATTTAACTTAGATAATAAGAATTTGGATAAATATTTAATTATAAATTTATAATTAAAAATATATAAATTAATATAAATTATATTATAAATTTATAATACAAAAAATATATAATTGATGTTTGCTAACTATTTTTCTTTTGAGGTTCATTTTGTTACAATTTTTTTCGATTTTGGTTTAAAAAAACACGTTCGCAAGTAAAAATAGATAAAAATAAATTTACAAATTACTAGGTCATTGTAGTTACTAGTTGGTTTACTACCAAAAAATACCATATACCGAAAAAAAGCATTTTTTATTTATAAAATATTAGTTAAGGTTTATTGATAAATCTATATTACAATCTATGTTGGTCTGCATAGTAAAAAAAAATATATTTGTCGATGATGTGTTTACGTAGAATAATTTCTAGTGAAACTGTATACATAATGTTATCTTTTTAGAAAATTCTATATATCAGTTGAGGGCGCTGACCTCTTCAAATCGTATACGAGAACAAAATATGTGGCTAGGTCCGGTTAATTAAAGTACATGACTCCAAAAGTAAGAGTTGTCGAGACTAGTTTTTGTACAGATCCTTAGGAATGTGAAAATCCAATAAGCCACAACCTTCGAAAAAACGTAAATGTTCTTAATAATTAAGTTTTGATAATAATCCCGGATATTCAAATTCCAACCAAGTTAAACACATGTATGTACTTCTATAGTATTATAGTAACTTATAACATATAGTATAGCCTGCAGTATAACCGCCATAACGGCGATTTATAAATATCAATAGTTATGTATGAAATAATTCATCGAATGTTTTTGCAAATTCACTCCTTAGATTTTTAACTTTTTGTTCGAAACACTGAGTATTATTTGTATTTCCTATGTTCTCATACTCGTATGTACTACTGATGAATACAATATATATGCATTATACCAGCTTCCAGCAAGAAAAACCGTAGACGTATGTATCTCCTATATAACGGATATTTTTTAATCTTTCTTGACATTTTTTTCTATATGGTATATATATATATATATATATATATATATATATATATATATATATATATACTATATATATATATATACTATATACCAGTCATGACATTGCATACACTTTGACCTTAGGTCATTTCTGAAAATTTCATGTCACAATAAAATTTTTAATCGTTGAAAAAAAAACTGTCTAGACTGTACTGTAAGATGGGTAAGATACATTGGGGTTATTGTACTCAAAATACTACTGAACCTACAAAATACTTTCTGATGAAAAACGCCCAACAGACAACAACAGCAAATATATACCTGGTATATTATAACAGTATAGGTCGGTGATAGGTACAGATAGGAAAGACGATATTATAGTCGTTAAACGTGGTATGGCAACAAATTGTACGTAAAAAATATTAAGTATGCATACTTGTACACGGGTGTTTAATATGATCAAATAATTTTCATCCTACTTACTCTACATTATTCTAAGTTGTTTGTTATTATTATTATCATTTTTTTTTTTGGTGTCATATTTTTTTTATACATCTCAAATGCCGCATAGAGTTAAAAATAATAATTTTCGTGCAAAGTTATAACGTTTAAACATTTATAGTTATTTGAAAAAGGAGGATTTTTATTTTGGAGAAATAAGTACTTATATAAAAATGACTTTTTTCGATTTTCAAAAATACAAATATAATCAATTAATTTAAGTGTCGCTTAAAACAATATATTGTATATATATATATATATACAATATATATATATATATATATATATATATATATATATAATATATTATATTATTTATAACAATGCAGTATGCGCAATACGCATGTGTTATAGTATCGTTATTTAGTAGGTCCTATTATACTTGAATATTATCATTGTGGCCAAATTAACCAGTAATATAAAGTTACGTTTTTAAAACTTGAGGCAATTAATTTTTCATACTTTATATTGTATAGGTATTATTTTTTCTGTTTATATTTCAAAATTTGCTATTTTATTAACATATCTCTAAGTTTTTATATATGAATGTTATAAATAACACTATAATTGATTGAATGAACTTTATATAAGTAATAAGAACTAACTATCAAACATATATGTTATCATATGTTAAATCGAATGATTGAATGCACGAAAAAAGAAATACAAGATTTGCGTGAATATAATGTACATGAAATAAAAGTAACAACCCATAGCTGCAACTGGTTTTTAAATTGAATAAAGATAGTAAATCTTTACATTCGAATAATAGTTCTGAACACAACTATTAAAAATAGTTTATAAACGCATATGTGTAATAAAGCAATCAAATGATAGGTCAATATAAAAATGTCTAGATCACTTTTTTTAATGTAATACTTAAAGAGGCTTCTTTTTATACAATGTCTTATATTTTGTAAAATAAATTCATTTTAGACTAAATTTAATTGAAAAAAATTATTAATTTGTAAATGTAGAATTGTGAGTGTGTACAAAAAAGAAAAGGAAAATAGTTCGATTATTATACAGAAAATATATCATTATTTTATTTCTTGAGTATTTCTAAACAGCATTATCATTGTTCTTTCACGAAATCAATTCGGTATTTTCTTTTTTTGCTAACACATATATTTGATGACTTTACGCAAATATATTATATTTATTTTTTACTAACTATTATAAAATATCTGATACTCAACAAGGATAATTTTTTATTGTAGTTTCTCTTTTTATAAAAATGATTTCGTGATAGTTAATTTAGTTTACTTGTTTAATAAAGAATTCTTTTAATTCAGATATTATTATAGTAAAAATGATAAAATCTAACAAATCTAATTTTACTTTACTACAAAATAATGTAGAAAACGGAATTTAGGTGAAATAAAGTATTAAATTATCTCAAATAACAATAATTTAAAAATACTGGATTCACAGAGTGGAACGGTAACTATAGAATTCATAAATCACTCATAAAAAAAACTGGTCCTTATAATAATGTCAATTTATAGTCAAATAGAAATTAATTTTATAAATCATATTTTTTAAATATTTTTAACGATTTTAACCTAAAATAGTAAATTCTTTAATCTCTTTTTCTTTACGAACAATAGAAAAGAGGCGATTCGACATAATTGCTTGATATTATATTAAAGTTTGAATTTTAAAATGTAATACAGTTTATTATAAAGTAAAAAAAAATATTTAAATTGATACATAACTCAAAAATACAGAACAGACATATAAGTTCTAGTAGGTTGTTTTAATTTTTAATGTATTGTTTTCCGATGTATGTAACTAATTATTTTTTCTTCCTTGTCGACAGTGTATTGCAGCTATAAGGTTTTTCTTCATCATCGTTTCAAAACCACAATCGCCTACCACAAATAGAAAACGAATGTACCCAGCACCTTGTATATACTTTTCGTTCTCGTTTATAAAACACATACATGTGAAGTATACGGATTAGGTATTAAACATGTGTTTTTTTTACTTCATTACTTCAAAACTTGTTTACTGAGCGGGCTTGGCCCACTTCCGGGCCATCGCAGCCCGACTCCTGTTTAAGTTCATGTCACACCAAAAATGTGCAGACTCAAGATTGTCAATTAACGCGGGCATATGGATGAAGAGAGTTATGTATGAGTGTGTGTAAAGGGAGTAGGGCAAATGATAATAATGATAATATATATATAATATCCTGAAATTATTCTGTACGCGTTTTTAGGAAAACATTTTCCTCGAGACGAACTCTATAGCCCAATCGTATACGTATGTATGTTTATATTATTTTTTTATTTTTCAATAATGGCCGTATCCTCCTCTTCACCTCTCAGCCCATTCCCCGAACACCGTTTCTCTCATATACATATATCCATGGCCTAACCTTGACTCCTCTCTCTGATCCATCCAAACTGGTTTACTCGCAATACAGATTAGTGGACACAGCGCATTTCTTGAGGCATATTTATTTACATCTAAATATAGTACATATATATACAATGTTATATACATTAACATGTGCACGTAACGTAATCAGGTACTCCTGTATAGTATAAAGCTGTATTATATACTTACGCACATAAAGAAAATTGTTGTTTATAATATTTCTTCTCTTAGTTCTTACTATAATATATATATATATATATATATAGGTTTACTACTGGGTTCCTTCAAACAATTCATTGGCCTATAAAAGTAATTATAATTTTTAAAACTAATGATTTTAATATCATAGACAATACTAAAATTATTAATGAATTACCGCGGGACTCCCATATAAAATGTCAAATATTATATTTCAATATCTTTTTAGCAAACGTTCATAAAATATTTTTTCGAATATCCAATGTACGAAGTATAGTTATTAAGTTATCAATTTATTTACATAAATATACTACAGATACGTAATGCATGTATACAAGCGGTTTGTATGTTATAGTAAGTTTTATGTTGCTAAACTCATACAATCTACTGTTCTCAAACACTACAGATGTTTGCGCGCAAACGTCCTCGGTGTATTGTTCAGGTTTTTTTTCTCATCGTTTTCTCAAAATTAATTTCCTACGTGCTTTACTTTTTTATTTTTTTTCCCCCGACTCGGCCAAAATAATTCGTGAATGTTTCTTTCTTTCTAACTCGTCATCGTCTAACATTATTATAAATATATATGTATATTATCAGTACACACGCACATTATAATATAATATTGTATTCCGAGCGAGTGGTACCACGCAGTAGTGTTATATTCTAATGGACCGCGTCTAGTTTGGCCCACTAGCCCACTGATCCACTTACCTAATGACTCGGACTTACATATCGGCCCTAACTTAAACCATACAAATAACACAATTTATTTAGAACATGATGATTCTGTCTGTCGTTCTTCCTCTCTCTTTCTCCATACCTATACTGTATATGCATACTGATACGCTTTATGAGGAGGCCACGAAGATTGTATCGAAAATAATATTAATAATAAGAATCACTGTAGGTAATGTATGAATATAGGTTTTTCGATATAATTCGAATCACGTCGTGTCCGTTTTGGTAAAACTATAGTGAATAAATAGATAAATCAATAAAATAGTATGCGTATATATACTGCGGGTATAAAATCGTGCGACATTATTATATTCGAATGCGTCATTCAAACGTGCAGCTTAAGGACACGAAAAAAAAGAAAAAAATCATTTATATTACCGACGAACAAAAGTGAAAATTCATACCTAAATCTTATAATAACTCTGGTGTAACTAGGTGTATGTGTACATGAGTATATAGTATATATACATGGTAGTAGATAATATTTAGGTAGAATCAACGAGTGTTATATGATGGAATCGTATCACCAATTTTACTTTTACTCTTGAAACTATGAAATGATTATATATATATATATATGTGCGTGTGTGTATGCATGCGACATGCACAGCAGTATATTCAATTGCAAGTAGCATGTGATTAATGGCAACTACCCATTGTGCACGTACATAGTAGTATAGCGAATTATAGTTGTATGGTTTTACCCGATGAATTCGACAAATGTTTGTGCATAAATCATGCAAGAATAAATTGTACTACGAGTGAAACGATCTACCTTCGTAGATCTGCTGCACACATTCTCTTTGCGCGGCGAAAATTTCTACCGAAATGATAAAACTGCAACCATCTTACACTTTATGTGGGAATGTATATTCCGTTCGAGTGTTCCAATCAACTGTATTGGAGTACAATTATTACTTTATAACTACATGTTTATAATGTATAAGAAGTTTATGTAAATATTTATTTTAAAAATATTTTCATTCAAAAACAGTTGAATGAATACCTAACAGTATGTTGTCATGTAGTTACAGTCGAAACGTCTTTAAAAATAACTACTTCACGAGTTACAGTAGAGGTCATATATATATATATAATTTTAATTCGAAATAAGGTCAATACTTAGTAAAATTATAATAATGTTCTATAAAGGTTTAATAGAGTATACCTACGTTTTCATTGTTTAAACAAGGCTAGCATAATTGTTTCAAAATTCACTGTTGCATATTTTCTCTGATTATACTTTGCATGTATGAAGGGCAACTTATTTTCTTACCAAACTGTTCAATTAATTAACCAAAATTACATAAAATAATGAAAATGTTGTAAGACACGTAACACACTTACTAAATTTTAAATTAAACAATCGTTTCTTGAAAACATACATCTATTAGTAATTTTATGGTTTTTTATACAGAACAATAAACAATTACTTCAGGTTAAGGTTAATATGTATAATTGAATGCGGGTACACTAAATAAACAAAATACTTTTTTAGTATTCATATTACGTAATTTAAAGTTTACTTAAACGTATACAAATGTGTTATTGTATAGATGAAAAATGATAATATTTTACTAAACTTTATCACGATAATATAGTATTTCATAATATTGAAACAATACCGGTGAAGTGCCTTGTTTTATTGAGGTTATACATTTATTCCGTTTGTATCATTCGTATTTATAGAAAATGCGTATGTGTGTGTACTATAAGATTGAATTTTCTTACACGCAAATTGTTATTATTTTTTAAGTAGTATCCTATAGAAATATAACATTTTGTTTTTCAAATCAGAACACTTTTTTCCTTAGGCGATGTGCTACGCGAGAAGCGACTCGAGGGGAAAAAGTCGCCTACCTAGATTTGGAAAGCGATTTGTACACACCGCTAGAACTAAATTCACTTTCAACGGATCATACAAGACAAATATAATTGACCCCGTTTAGAAATAGTATTCTCCTGTACATTATGTGTATTACACTGTGTTAGCTAACCACCCGACGGTAAATAATGTCGAGAAAAAAAGCAAATATTATTAGTCGTGTTGTCGATCGGTATTTTGACCACAGGATTCTTTCCCTGTTCTTCCTGTTGACCTGGTTCCGGACCAAGTCGAAACTGGAATAACAAATCCCTCTTACGCGCAGCTTGGTTGTCGATAACTCTGCACGTATGTCTGGTATAGTTTATGCGGTATACACGCGTTATACATATATAACGGGAGTGCGTGATGACGATTAACGTGTGTAGTGCAATAATAATATCGTATACGGCGGTCACGTCATTGCACGTGCATGAGTATAGCGAAAGGATTAGCGCGACGGCGAACATTACCGGTGCGCGCGCACACGTATGGGTACGCAGTACGACGCGTTGACGGGGTCTCGCTTCGCGTACGCGAATCGGCGATCAGTACGAAGAGGTTGCAGGTATTCATTATTACAGGTGTTCGTATTACAGAGCATTGGAACTGTTGTTGCCGTCGAATTATGTGGGACGGCGTGGACGCGCGCACGGAACCGTCTGCGGCACAGCGTGTCCCGCGGGACAACGGTCGTCTCGATTTTCACGACCGCGCACGCTCCGGAAGTGATGGTACACATAAAAATATTCGTAGATAAATATAAAATATATATAAAGACATTAGGTACGTACAATTGCATACGCTACACGTTACGTGCGTACAGCACACCGCCGGACTTCCTCAAACTCGACGCACTATCTATTTGGTTTCACGACGTGTATATTATTGTAGTGAAATCTCTCCAATATGCGTAGGAGGCGGAGGAGGAGGTGGCGGTGGAGTGGGTGGCCTCATGAGTCGCACGTTCACGCGGGCGGCCGGAAAGATGATAATAATCTGCGTACGCGCTGCAGTGTGTATTATAATGTGTATATATATATATATATGTATTTATACGAGTCGTCGTCGCCGTCACCGTGCGGTCGTCGTAGCGCGTGACTGTTGTGGTCATACGGCGGCGGCGGCGGCGGCGTGTCCTCTCTCTTTCTCATTAGCACACATATCGCGCGGAGTCGCCGCCGCGGGGCAGGGCCTCGATACGTTTTCGCGATTTCGGTAGCCGACGGCCCCCGCGCTGGACGCCCGCCCCCACCCGGCGCGTTATACGTACAGGCGCCCGCGGCGCACCGTACTGTGCGCTATATCGCCGCCGCCGCCGCCGCCAGTACACGCGCACTCGTAAAATATACACGCACGCGTTCATCGTCCCACTCTGCACCGCCGCCGCCGCCGCCGCCGCCGCTGCGCACCGAGAGAGAAGATTTGTTTTCGTGGTCCGCGTACGCTGCTCGCACACGCATTACACGCGCGCCAGCGAACGCGCAAGCACTCTGCACACCGCTCGCTCGCCTTCGAACACCGCTGCAGCACCGCGCGACGTCGTGTCGTATTGCACGCGAGACCGCGACACCCGCGAGACATGATAACAATATTGTCGCGTTCATCAGCCGCCGTCGACCACGTACACTCGCGACCACTACAACTCCGACATCGTTATTGCTACAGCTACTAATATCTCTCTTTCTCTCTCTCTCTCTCTCTCTCTCCAATTCCGTATACACATCTTTCTCCGCGCAGTTAATCGCTTACGTTCGCATAGTTAACAATACAACAAGTACAACCGTAACTCACATTAATAATAACGCTGCTTACCGGGAAAACTGTATAGACGAACGATAAAGAAGAACGGATTTTTAACCGTGGGAATACCGACGGCGTTAAGATATTTACATAAATACGACGTGCACGTCGTATAACTGGGTCATGTAAAGTCTACGGAGCTTCCCGCACGAAACCGTCGCACTGCACGCACACGCGTTCGCGCGCCCCGTATCCGACAGTTACATTTTTGACGGGATATCCTTTTCCTTTCCGTTTTCGGACTCTTCGGCACATCAGCTCATCGGTCGAGAAATTTCCTCTGGACGTTTATCGCGATTCGGGTCCGGTTCGTTATCAATGATAACGATTTGACTACATCGTCCAACATACATCATCGTCGCTTCGCGTCTGCGTGTATTACAAATGGTGAGTACAACATTACAGTTTACGTTTAATATTATAACGGGCAAACGATTTGTTTAGCCAACAACAGCTAACTCATCGTACTTACGTCGCGGTGTACTTTTTATTTTTATTATCGATGCAGCAATCCGTTTTAAGACCATCATGTTCGCAAAACTCACGGTTATTATAAGTACATATTTTCAGAGTCCCGGTAAATAAACACACTCCGTCGTACGTATTTCGATGTTTCGCATTAATAACCATTTCGATTTGCCACGATCATTGGCTCAACTATACTGCTCGATTTCCTATTACGACCTTTCGCGTGAAAGATTCAATTAGATATCGATACAGCAAACTTAATTTAACGTGTACCGGTTAACGATTCGCATACAACTTATTATGTACACGTTTAACATTGAGCAAAGTGTATACGATTAAGCGGTAAATAAAACCTATATCGAATTAAAAAATAAAAAAATCTTAGCAAACATAATATATAATAATCATTATAAATGTAATTTCTAGAAACAGAATTATAGTATAACGTAAAAATGTAAATAGAAGTAGCGAAAAATTAACTTTACTCTTTACTTTGAGTAGGTATTTTTTCTTTTCCATAAGGCATAATAGTTATAGTAAAGTTATTTTATAAGTTGTACTCGTATCATAAACGTTTCAATGCTTTAAAAATACGTTATAGGAACCACACTTGCGCGAGAATAATAATATATAAAACGCACGTGAACACCAATATCATATAGTACAATACAAAAACGGTTTGCTGTTTTGTAAGGGGAAACAGCTGTAATATAAGTGTATCGATAGCATTAATTAAAAATACGTCACTCACGATGTTCACATGTTATTACATTTTGTGTACCTATAGGTCATCGTGACGAATTAAAATGCCTTTCCGGTTTGAGTATATACATAGTATGAACATACACTTGCACGTATATATATATATATACATAAATAAATAAAAGTGTGTATGTGTATATAGCTGAACGACGAGATTTATAAACAGCCCAGGGGCGATCGCTCATACGCGTGCGGCTTTCTCCGTCGCGGGGTCAAAAACACTGTTTAGTATTTAAGCAAAAACGAACGGTTGGCTTTCAAACGTTCGCGCACGCGTATCCGATTAAAAACCGTAGACAACGAAGCGCTCACGATTATTTCAAAACAAAAGTTGTTCATTTTACATTTTTCATTAATTATATAACGGGAACGCCGGTTAAAGTACTCCTTTTCCACTGCGCTGAATAATAGTAAACACGAACTCTCCATATACGCAATACCCGAGCTATACGGCCAGTGGCGGCGCGAACTTTTTTAATCTTTGAAGCGTATTGTATATTTTTAATACTTTGACCACCACCCTCTTAGTTCTTATTATAATTATTATTGTTTGATTACATAAAATAGAATTAAAATAACTACGAAAACGTTGAGAACACACGCTGGTCGGTACAGTGACTTGGTAGCATACTAGCATATTATATTTTATTATATCAATTATAATATTTGTCTTAATATTCATAATGAGATCATACAATTTTACACCCACCCGGACTCAGCTACCCACCCACCCATTTCAGATTTGAAGCAATTGCTTCAAATAATTCTACATCCCGCCGCCACTGTATACGGCTACCGAGACCTCCGAACACGTTCGTTGCAAAATCGCAAAATACAACAATTCGTACGCACACATGTTACTAAAAACTGTTTAAAGTAGTTTCAACGGTGGTCTTTCGCTATCGTCGTAATTGTAACTCGATACAATTGTTATCACAATACGACATTTTGTTGGCATGAATTGCTTTTAAAACGTACTGGAATACGCATTCGCTATGATCTCGGGTACGTGAAGTACGCACTTGTGAGCGCTTAAGCCCGTGTAAAATGTGCATTGTTAAAACATCACGCTACGGCGACCGCATCTCGACGAAAGAGAAGCGCGGTTGGGACAGGGTAGGGAGGGGGTGCAATAAGCGTTCACCTTGCCATTGTCGTGTGTACGTTGTACTGTCACGTGGTGGCGCGCACTTCGCACCATTCGCGGTACGCGCGCACGGACGTTGTTGTGTACAGTGTTTGCTTATCGTTTCAGATATCGAAAGGTTCGTCGAAGACCCGAGTGCCGGACGGTTCGCCGACCCGGTCCGCGGGCGGCGACGTGAACAACAACGGGCCGACCAAGTGTCTGAACGGCGCGTGCGGCGGATACGGGCCGTCGTCGACCAACGGCGGTGGCGGCGGCGTCGGCGACAGGCCGGCCACGCCGCCACGGCGCGTCCAGGTCACCGCGAAGATATTGTTCGGCTCGGTGAACGCCATATCCACGATGAAGCAGAACGACAAGCTGAACAGGAAAAAGTCGCAATAACCGCGGCGGACGTCGGCGGTGGCTGCGGACGCGGCGGCACCGCGTTGCCGGCAAGTAACGCGTTTACCGGTCGCACGCGGCACACGCACAAGGTTAATATTGTTTACCGTGATCTAAGCGCGCTTCACGTAACGCGCACGGTCCGCCGTTCGCAAAACACGCGGCCACCCCTCGGAACGCTGTGAAGCGGGGACGACGAGACGGTTCCCCTAACCGCCCCACCGGCGGACGCGACGTCACCCCGGTAAAACCATGGCGTCCGCGCGATTTTTACCGCGTGCCCTTGCGTTGCGTTCGCGCACGATCCGTTTCGGTCGAACGCGGACGGACCCGACATTCGGACGGAACACGTTCAACATTTACGCGAAACACTACCCCGTCCGTGTGGTGCGAGTTCCGATTGTTTGCCTTAAGTTCATCTGCACCGCGGACACGGGGTTCACTGTAAAAGTAATGAGACGGCGTTTTATATAGGCATTTTATGTTCATCCGTGCGTTCGACCGGAACGCGTTTTTTAACCATTACACGAATATACAGACGTACGTTTGGCTCATGCATGAATACTATTATTGATGTACCTGTGATGTTATGCTTGTACTCCGTACTATATAGATAACTATGGACAGAAAACATTTTAGAAATGTTCGTTAATGTCAGCAAATGGGTTTTTTTTTTTTTTTTTTTTTATTTAATTGAAGGAGAACACTGTGTAATTTATTCGGTCTGTATTAAGACTCTCTGTTCGGTACTCACATCGATATACACGTGAACACGAAGTCCTTTTCTTAAATTATAAAATATAATAATACCCGACTGTTTAATTTCATGTATTTCGTAAGTTCGTTTACACGTGTATAAAAAATCCATCTACCCGTGCACTACAATTGCACGTGTATTTAAGGTCTTGAAGATTTTTTAAAGTATATTTTTAAGAACTTATACATCTTCGTGTAATTCTGACGAAGGTACACTAAACAATTTTCATGTTTTTTTTTTTTTATTATTGAGTTATAGATATATGTAAGCTCATTCGGCTTGGCGGTTTAAATCTTAAGTTAATATAGGTAATTATTTATATTCAATGAAAATTCAAATATTCAAATACTCATTATTCATATTTGAATTAATTTTCTCATTAATTTATAATTAAAACAATTGTTTAGGTTTTATCATATTTTTCGAAAAAATCGTTTTGTTTTACATGTAAATTACTCTTAGTACAATTTATTCAGATTTTTATTCGATAGTAAAATTAAATTTAGTGAACATCGAAGTATGTATTATTTTATAAACAATATAATTCTCATTTATTGCTATAAAATAAATTTTAAACATATTATATGCGTATTTATTCGTATAAAATAAAAAATAAAAATAATAAATAAATGATAAAATAGAAGTATTACGTAAAGGTTTTCCTTAAACGACAATGGAGGGTCACATCGCTCTGCACCTCCTGAACACAATGTATGGATATTAAATACACGTCACACGGGTACATGGATATTTAATACATAGGTATTACAACCAAGTACAAAGACTCTAAACACACGTGTATGCGTGTGTTTTCATTACATGAACTTTAACACAGTTTCCAAACAAACACGCATGTTAGTGTTCTTAGACATACGTTAAATAGAGACCTCTAGTTTATATCTATAAGAGTATGAATAAATTTAATTTTTAATTGCTATTTAATGATCTTATTTTGTGAAGATAATCAAAAAGCGCTATTTTATATTTTTCATACAATAAAATAAGAAGCAGATCAAAAACGAGTTATATTTTACGTTACTATTTTTTTAATCTATTTATAATTCATACTACATTTTTAAAAACCGTGTTCTTTGAAATGAATAGCAGTATTTAGCAACTATATTTAAGTTTTATTTTAAATAATTTCATCTTTCAAATTCTGTAGATCTGCCATTTACGTGACGTAGTCGACGTCTTCATTTATTTTATTTATTTTTTCTTTCATTGATTTTTTGAGTTATCTTCTTTTGATGAATAACAATTTTATTGAAAAAATGATGTTTATTTTAAACTAAAAACCAAATTGAATTTGTTTTCGAGTTGATTGTATCTAATTATTATAAGACATTATTTAGTTATAATAATTTTCTAATTATTATACGAAATTATTTGATTCGGTGATATTCTTTCCCGCATTACAACAATTGTGATTTATCATTGAATATGAATTTGACAGTTATAAGTGTATATGTACATAAAGAACATAAGCCATCAATAAAAATTGCTTTCTATGTTATTACAAGTGAAAGGCAATTACGACCGTGGTCTTGTTGTTATGAAAATTTCGAGAGGAAAAACGACGGAAAACACCATCATCTGTTATGTTTACATATCCGAACAACCAGATTACCATCTATAGATGTGTATAATAGTATAGTAGAAAGTTTTAATAATTTCACTGTCTGATGATTTTTAGATCATTTATTTCACGCGTTTGCCACCGCCCGTCGACGTGGTACTGGTCGTGGCATTACAACGACTGAGTGCGCGTTGGTTATATTTTAATAAACGCCTGTACCGGGCTAGCTTTCACGGCTCATTGGAATAATAATTAAAATGTCGTGAATTTCACGCCTAGAGAGCAACGTGTACGTGCTCCAGTTAGTTTTCGGTTAAGTAGTTGCTTATACATAAATAGATCTTATAATTACTATTCGTCATCTGGAACGTACGTATGTAAATATTGTCAGAGAAAGTCCACGTAGTCACCGAGGAAGTTTACACGGGAAAAACGCTCTCCACTGTGACATAATCAAATGAAGGTTTACGCAGAAACCGTGCAATACTTTTGTGTATTTAGAAAAGAAAACATTTCTCTTTGTATTATCTTAAAAATAACTATATACACATTGTACTGAACAGTTAACTGTGTTCATTGGAAATTCACATAGTGAGCAGTCCACTTTATATCTTATCTAATAAAGTTTTTTATATAAATATATACTGGACATATAAACATACTTATCCATTGACCCTGTATGCGTTCAAATACATCCAAAATATACTTTCGAAATTGTAAATATTTGACAAAAATCATCATTTAACCATACATTGTATATAACACTTCAAAAAGTATCAACATTATGAAAATTCACTTGAATTACATATATTTTGTATTATGTACTACGTACTAGTACATTAAAGCTGAATTTTATAGTTTTCAAGTATTTACAAATTCACTAGTTAAAAGCGCAAACTCATTCAGTTTGGTTGATAAATTAAGGTGAAATAATATCGTTTAATAATTATTAGAATACATGGTTGTTGAACTGTGTATTTTTAGAATTTCAAATTAACTTTATTCAGTTCCTTTAGTATTCCTCCAAAGTACTGTTTTTAATACGACTTATAGTAATACCTCTTCTTGCATTACGAATATTTCAGAATATCTCTTCCAATTTTTTTTTCTATTAACGAAAACAAAACTAGCAGAATTTTAATTTTTTTATGTACACATTAATTATAATACTATATATAAAAAAAGTATAAATATTAATAAATAATAAAATTAATAATATAGTATAATTTTATATTTTATTATCTAAAGTGTATAAAAAGTATTATCGATTTTAATATTTTATTTCATTATTTTATTCATATAGATATGAATTATTAATGATTATAAATTTATATTTATTTATGATAATATTATTCCAAAATGATTTTGATTTTTTTTTTTAATTAAAAGCTTTTTTCTGCTTTAAACGTGATATGAATTTTCCCAAACACTAGTAGCCATTAGGCGTGTATATTTGTAATAATATAAACTGTAGGTTCTTATTTGAACCTTCTACTATTTAATTTCCAATTCAAACACTGTTTATTATAATTTAAGTTATGTATCCTTTTTGAAGATATATTAGTTAAAAGATTTAATATCGTTTTAATATAAATTCGATAAAATTAACGGCAAATATTTTTCCTCTTTGTTATAAAAAATAAACAAGCAAATACATTGAGTTCACGAATTTGTTTTATTTTTTAACTCCATTTAATGCTATGAAACCGTTTCAAATCATTACATCAATTTCCATAAATCTTTTACATTAGCACATTATATTCCAATGTATTTAGCTATAGAAAATAAACAAAAATAAAGTATTCAATTCTCATCGTTGTTTATGCGTTCTTGACTTTCTCTGTCGAGCACTAATCCCACACACAATTTGCGTGGTCTATCTGTACAATATAATATGCTATGTTTATTTAAGGTCCGATGGGTTCGTACACTATAGTGAAATCAGAAGCGCGCGCTTTTGATTGTTTGCATATTAGTGTATTTGTATATTATAAATAAGATATCTACATTCATTTTCGTTCTTTCTCTCTCTCCTTTTTGACGGGTGTGAAATTCAACGTTTCACGATTTCTCTGCTTTCTTCCGTCATCGTACGTTAAAATGAAACATGAAGGAAAATAATGACAAAAAAATATACCAAATTAACATGTATAAAACACCAGCGGGTGGGTTTATCGTCGCATTCAGTCGACACCATTCATTGACGATGCGGCGACAAGAGAGTTCAGTCAAGAATGTCCTAATTATAATAATAATTAGTTAACAAAAATAATGATCAATGACAACTGGCCATTAACAAGTATCACGAAAGCGCATTGTGAATTTTAATTATTAATAAAAGTGCTTTGAGTAAAGTGTTTGTAAATTTTATTTTTATTTTACAGTTTTTTCAATGCTTCGAAAATTGAACCCATATCGCAAAACCAACGCAAAACAAATCATGGACGAAATTGGACTTCTTATTTATTTTCAAAAACAAACGTAAATAATATTTTTAAGTAAATTTGTTAGTAATAAGAATATATAAACAAGTAATATGGACAAAACAAAGGTACGTAGTAATACTTCGATAGCATCGATATATTATAATGGAGTATAATATTATTGATTACATCACAGATAAATATTTAGTCAACAACTACAAACAATAATTAAATATCTTTTCGGTAGATAATTTTACCTTTGTAAATATATTTTTGTGACATTTGAAATTAATGCATTTATTATGTATTAAATTAATTAATTGTAAACTAAAATAAACTTTTATTTTTTTATAATTTTCAACGACATTTTTCTATAAAAGAACTATATATGAAAAATTATCTTATTTAAATTATTATATAAATTATATTATTGCTAAGTAAAAAAATAAATTATTGTTTTTTTTTTGTTTTTAAAAAAAATATGGCTGTGATAAAATCATTTTTTTTTTTAATTTCTATACTTTATATTCCCACCGATTTTGATTAAAAATTTGTATTTGATGAGAATAATGATTCTAAGACATTTATAATAGCTAGCAAATCAAAATTTGTTCATGAAACACATATTGTTGAATGATGAACCATATTTAATACACTATACTACCTACTATACAATTGTTAAGATTTACCTACTATACTAACAACGGCTAATTTTTATTGAAAGATTATCGTGTACTTTTAATGCAATATTACAATTTACAACTTTACATTTATATACATAAATAAACATTACTAATCAATATGAATTATACGAATTTTTTAAGACTGTTAACTTACCTTACATATACTGTACATTTACGTAACTGAACACTGTATAATATCGAAGACTTAATTTACGGTTTAATTTACACACATAAAATATACAATTTATATTGTATGAATAAATATTATTTTAAACTTATTATGTTAACTTATTACATTAATTATTTATGTTTATTATATATTGTTAAGTAAACAAATATACTTAATACATATATAAATAAGTGACTATAACTCAACTATTATATTATATTCCTATACTCAGTGACGTTTCTTATAACGTGATTTAAATTTAAATAAATATTAATCGTATTCCACCCGAAAGATACAAGTTTCGATTTAATTTAAACATATAATATGTGTATACACAAATACGACTTAACGCGCGGTTCATAAAAATGCGACTACTAATAACTCATACCAAATATACATCGCTGGTTATACGATACGCATACGCGTGAACTCAGGATTTTTATAACTTTATGACGAACATTTTTACTTCAACTGAACTTATTCCAACCACTTAAAATTTTGCTAATACACAAATTGGTGTTGGATGACTAAACACTTGATAAGTAGGGTAGAATGCCCATGATAAATTGTCAATAAATCATTAAATTGTTTTCAATATGTATAAATGCACGTGCGTAAATTTTAGAAATTCCAGAAATTATAGTATACATAGAATATTAATAATATGTGCAGCTATCATAGATTTGGTAGTTTGCCTGCACGTTGATGTTAATTGAAAGACTTTGTAATTTCACTTTGGGCTTTCACTTAGATCCCAGTTCCCTGTATCAACCATAGAACGTATTAATGAAAACTTACGATAGAAAGTAGGTCGCAAGGTCATTAACATGTGCAAGTTGATTTCCATTTAAGCGATTTTTACCATTATTTAAACTTAACTTTTACTCGACTCATTCACTATTATATTTTATATTTATTAATATAGGTTATTTATATTTTATTTATTTTACATTCTCAAATTCCTCCCTAGACATTTTTACCCATAACTATATTACAATTAATAAATATAATACTTGGGTTATTTCGGTACACGACTATTGAAAAAAAACTTATTATATATAATGAATGAGTCTTCATTCTTCATTTATACGTGATACTTACAATATTTTATAACTATTATTCAAATTACTTGACCATACAAAACCTACTTAACTATAAACAAAACTTTTTACATCCATTATTTTCATTTATACGTTGCCAACAATAGTTTACAAATAAATCTTAAACTACGAACAGAAATCTTTATGCCGAAAATTAATACTTGTCGGTATATCTTAACTTACATTGTAAAATCAAAAACTTAGAGGCATACAAAGTTAATTAATTATATTCATTGTTGCAGTAAGCCATTTTTTATGTATCTAGATAAATATTAAAAGATATTCATCTACAAGTAACAATAACAATTAAGTAATTATTAATTATGCAATACAAATTATAATTAACGCTTTGTTTGCACTTTTTTATTAAATATATAATAATTATCCTTCTCTACTTATGTTTTTTTCCACTACTCATACTCTGTTCGTTTATTTTTTCCACTGAACCACATTCTGAATCCTGATCCATAATGACCATACGACCGTCCTCACTTTCCACTACTTTTTAAATATTCCTACATAATACCCCTAAAACTTTTCTCCGATTTGTCCATTCAAATTAAATTCTGTTTTTCATATTCTCTTCAAAACCCCCACTATTTTATATAACTGATCCAAATTTACACGTTCCTAACAAGAAATTAAAACTATCAATATTATTTTAGTTCACATTGCATTTTAAAATCTGTGATTAATGCTTATAATTTATTTAAATTAATTTTTAATACACTTTCAAAACTATAATATATATTAAAATTTTGAAACTCAATGATTACAATAATTAGAGAAATAAATTGACAATACATATGTGACAATTACTTAAAGAATTTGAATATTATTTTTATATATACCTACATTATAAATGATATTCTTTTATAAACTATAAATATACTTACCAACTTAGCACATTTATTTACTCAACTACACCTATTTGTCTACATTAATCGTTGCGTCCTTAAAAAATAATACATCAAAAATATGTAACAACTTGAAATTCTGAAACCATTCTCAACTTAACAAATCTACGTATAAAATGTATAATTACAGACTCTAACATACCATACACGAAGAATAATTATCATACAAAACTATACATTACTTGTTGTACTTCGACTTTTCTTAACATCTATTATACATTCATTTATGTAAACAACTTTAACAATCATACAGATTACGTAAAGAATTTATAAGCAGATTTATAAATCATACGTGAAAATAAAAATATCTAGTGCACTAAGTAAAGACATCTATATCTATACAATTATAATAGTGCAAATTGTGAAAAAAAACACTATTTTAAAACTGTACAAGAAAATATACTAGATTTCTTTCTTCACAGTGAAGTCGCAATATCTCGAAATTTACTAGTACCACTTTAAATTTATATTTATTACACGTTAATTAATTACAATAACAAATTACAAATCATCATATACATAAACCACATACTAACGTTTGACTAGACTAAGACTTGACAAATTTTTTAACTTTGGTAGGTACTTATCAATGATAAAATAATTATTATAACTCTTTTGACAAACAGAACTGATCAAGAAAATATACTAGATTTTTTTCTTCACAGTGAAATCGCAATATCTCGAAATTTACTAGTACCACTTTAAATTTATATTTATTATACGTTTATTAATTATAATAACAAATTACAAATCATCATATACATAAACCACATACTAACGTTTAACTAGACTAAGACTTGACAAATTTTTTAACATTGGTAGGTACTTACTGGCCCAACTAAAGGGGGGGCACTCGGGTATTTGTCCCCGGGGCCCGGGTATCCTCAAGGGCTCGGAAGGGTCCGAAAGATGTTTCTATTGAACTTATAGATGAAATTGTTCTATTGAAATCGATTCATTCTTCGAATATTGGACAACCTTTAGCGCCACTCGCTCTCTGGAATAAATTGAAGGAGCTCAAATTAAATAATTTGTTTCCGAATGTTTGTATCGTCTTACGAATTTTCCTAACGCTGCCCGTAACGATAGCGAGTACCGAGCGCTCATTCAGTGTTCTAGCTCGAATAAAAAATCATTACAGGGCCACCATGGGCCAGAAAAGATTAAACGGTTTTTCTATTTAGGCTATCGAAAGTAAAACGGCGAGAACAATCAATTACGATGACATAATTGAAGATTTTGCACAACAAAACGCGCGAAAAGCGAATTTCTGAAATTTTAATTATAAAATGTTTAAAATTTGGGTTCATGTTTTTTTCTTTCTTAAAAAAAACAAATGTACCAACTAAATGATATAGTAATATAAGGCAATGTCAAAAATAAGTTGATCCCTAATTTTTTTTATTTCATTTTAACTATTTCCGATATTCTATACTTATTTTTCCTAAATAAAAATACTAAGTTTTTGATTTTTACTTTTTATACATGATATTTTTAAAAGCAGCGGCCCGCGAAATACCTTGCCACGGATCCTGACGTGACTCTCGACGGCTCTGGGTACTTATCAATGATAAAATAATTATTATTACTCTTTTGACAAACAGAACACTAACATAATTCTTGAAATGACTCACGCAACGTTATATCATATTATTACTAATCGACTGATCGACTAACCTGTTCAAACTTACACTTTATATTTGCAATGGAGTAAAATAATTGAACTGATAATTTTCGACACAATATACTTCCAATACATATAAATAACATATTTTACTTTATACCACATAATTGTAATAAAATCTAAGTACTTACAATAAATTATTCACTTAACTTAATATATTATGCGAGCTTTCATAAACTACAATAAACTATAAACGACCTAATTTAATAAAATTAATTACTAAAATTATAATTAAATTATAATATATTTATTGAAATTTTTCTTTAATTTTACTATAAACGCAACTCACAAGCATATCTATACAAACTAAACTAAGTATATTTAATGAAAATAAAACAAATACAAGACATACTTTTTTGTTCTACTGCTTATAACGATTACAACATTTTAATAAATATTTTTTCATACCTAACGCGTCAGTGCGTTATAATAAATATAATAGCTTATTTTTGTATATTTTCCTAGAATTAGTAAAATATATGTAGAACCAAGAATGTGCTCAAGAATCTTACAAGGGAGGGATTCAAATTATAATATTATTATAAATAAAAAGTCAATAAAAAAATAAACGTTGAAATATCCATGTGATCAAAAATATCAGGATCGAAAATCAATAAATGTCAAAAAATTTCTGAACAGTATAAACAGCTGATTTTTCAGTAAAATGCATTTTATTGATGGCTGCATTTAAAACGATAGGTAATCGATAGTAGATGTCTGAAAATTAAATAGAACAAAACGTCAAATCAAGAAAATTGACCCTGTTAAAAACAAAAACAGTCAACTATTTATGAATTTTTAAGCCAGTTTAAATATTTATAGGATGAGGACTAGATAGGTATATAAAAATATAAGTAAAAATATCCTCACAGAGGGTTAGAACCCGCCCCCTCCCATTGCACATGGGCCTGTATAGAAGACAATACTATTTAATCAACTTAATTTACAGTTAATTCATCTATTACTTATATGTAAATTGTAACCATAACTAAATATAACGATTCAACTAGTAACAACTCTTAATACAATTACTTGATACCTACGTCTCATACAAATACTTGAACATACTATACATAACCTATACATTTATTCATAACATCATGTACGATTTCAAATATACTCGTTTTACTTAACAAAATGTTGAAATTAACTATTATACTTTTTAATCAAAATAATATGGATTGAGTGGAAACAGTAGAGATTCCAATTTTGACAAATACTTACCTACCTACTTACATAATTGTATACTTTAACCTGTAAGATTCAATATACCATAAAAACATATTTACTTTAATTTGAACGATGAAAAACAGAAAACCATAGATAATGACCATTTAAAATTCATGTTAATTTGGTACCTACCTACTCGTAAGATGTTTATCATAAACTCATAACAAATCGACCAGATACTAAATTTACATCTGAAATTATAACCATGAACTATAGACATAAGACCTATTTTGACATATCACACTTTAAACACTAAATTACTAACCTAAAATACAGATTAGACCTGTAACTTGTAAGGCTATAACAATTTAAATACCTTCGTAGGTATATAATTATAATCATAAAGCAAAACTGTACTATTGACTTCTGTATTTTAAAAAACTACAACTACTAACATTAACGTATAACTTTGACAAATAACAGTATAACCAGCCCCAACGTTTTAATAATTTAGAATTAAATGTTAATTTTATACCTAGATTCCTGGGACTATAATAATTCAGTATATTGAAATATATAAGTGACTATGTAGTTAGTTGTAATTTGGATAAGTTCATATGTATGATCATAGCAATAATTTACTTAAATAGTTTTTATGATTTTACAATTGTTTATTTAATTAAAACCTGATCCTATTATGTATATATTACTACAAACTATGTATATAGAAAATAAAATAGTTGCAGTAATAATTTAAATGAAGTCTATCTGTATAAATGTATGCACAAATAAAACAATTGACTTAAATATATTAATATCTATGAAATTAAGTAGAAAAAATCCCAAAAAATATTTATACTTAATATTATAACTTTATTTATATTTATACTATAATACTTTACTGGACAATGAAAAAACTAACTAAATCACAACTCATCAGATCACTTACTCACAGTACACATCGTAATATGATTAATTTAAATAGATGTGGCCACAAAATTAAAAGAAAATTTTTAAACAGATTCATTATGAAACCAGACAACTTTTACTGACTAATAGTACATGAATATGGCATAAACTACTGTTAAAATAACTTTCAATGTAACTTAACTTCATGTTACACCTATTAAAACACTTAGAGAACTCATTTACTCAAAATTATATAGTGTCTATATTGTTAAGTGGCAATAATTAATATAATACAGAACAGCTGGCTTATTGATGATATATATATTTTTTTTTTGTTACATGAACTATTCTTTGTTTTGTACATGTTTTTTTCCATACCTACCAATATTTTAATTGTGAGTAACTATTTTTAAACATTAACCTGATGGTTTGACTAATTTCATAGAACATTAAGTAATTATTCTTAAAACTGATTGAGTATACACATTTTAATAATTAATTTTAAAAGTCAATGGATTTATTGTTATTATAATTAATAATTATTAAGTTATATGTATAAATAAATTATTTTCATTTAAATTAAAAAAAAAAAAACTGCAGGTATATTGGTAAGACTTCGACCATTGTAAACAAAGTACTTTTTATAATTATTCACATGTTAATCTTTCAAGGTATTATGGTTAAATACTTTAATGTTAACATAATTAAATAATATAAAATACCTAATTAATTTGTTAAGTTTAAGTAATTTAACTCTTATTTACAATGTAATAATGAAGTTTATATCAATATTCTATATTTTATAAAAATGAATAAGTATTATATGAATTGATATCCAATATTAAAATTGTATAATTTTTCATATAAAAGTACATTATATAATGTATTATAAATATACATAAATGTCTTTTATTTATTTATCATACATTGTTATTTATTGAATGAAAATATAAAATTGCAATATCTTGAGAATGTTTTTTTATTAATTAATCACACAATACAATAAAAAATACATATACTACATTTAATCATTTAACTTCTTGATAATATTGATTTATATACTTCATCTGAACACATATCTTGTGCAGTGACTCCATCATCATCTTGAATATTAGTACAAGCACCAATACTAACTAGATATTTGCAAATCTCTTCATGACAACAGGATACAGCATAGTGCAAAGCTGTTTGGCCTGAACTATCTTGAAAATTGACATTAGCTGAACAATTTTCAATCAAAAATTTTAAAATTGAGAGATCTCCACGATCTGAAGCCCAATGTATTGGTGCCATTCCCATAGAATCATTGACATTGATGTTACCAGTAAATTTCTTTATTTTTTCTAAGTTTCCTTCTTTTACCCAGTCACTAATGGTTTTTTCATTTTCTAATAGAGGCTGTTCATAATTGGCAAAAGTACTTACGGAAACCCATCCAGTTTTTTCTGCTTCAATGTTTGGATTTATATCTTTAACTATATCTATGTATGCTGCCATAGCTTCTTCTTTAGTCATTAAACCCATTTCAGACCAGGCAAACCATTTTTTACGTCCTTTTATGTCAAATATAGGAGGTTTTGGTTGATTACATTTACCTTCAAGTGCTTGCTTATATAAACCATACAGCTTAAGTTGCAATGTAACGTCGGTTAAACTGGAGCCAGAAATAAACGAGACTGCTTTTTGAAACTGAACAGATAAATGTTTAGAATCCATAACTTAAAACTATACTATAAACGAGTTCTATAAAAATGTATTAAATATTAGAAATTTTTTTTTATAAGAAAAAACAATTATTGTCTATCGGAAGGTTTAAGAACTAACGTTTGTCCTTCAAGTTCATGCCTGGGATTTTTTATAACATTTTCATATCCACCAGATGTTGTAAACTGAACAAAACCGTATCCTTTAGACAAACCAGTAGTATGATCAAACAATACGTCTGCTGTCGCAACGTGACCGAATGAATTGAAATATTTGCGAAGTTCTCGGCTACTAACTGTCCACGGTAGATTTCCAACGAAGACTTTGGTCAATTTGGACATTTTATATATAAATTTAACTTACAATTCAAAACAAATACCGTATTAACTAAATATTAAAAATGAAACACGTTTTTAACTTTGAGTTAAGAATTTGTCATTTGTCAGTATCAATTACAATAAAACTGATAACAAAGTGATAATAGATTTTTTATTCTCAAGGAGGTTGTACAAAATATAATTAGTCAGTGTAATCACGGAATATAAAAGCGACCACTAACTATTATAACAAATATAACATATCTTTAGGTTAATAATATCTGTAATTGAAGCCTTTAAATTTTTTTTAAAAAAAAAAAAAAAAATTATAATAAATTGTAACAGATTCTTATACAAATTTCAACAGCACATAATAATATAGAAGCGACACTCGATCAGCTATTGATCAGGCCACTATATCCCTACGTTACGTAGTATTGAACTCTATAAAAGTTGAACCCAAGGTGGATATATCCACTTTGGTTGAACCTAACCGTAATCAGGTTAGATGTTGGTAACATCCATGAACATTGTGTGAACTAATGTTCATGGTAACTAGTGATGGTAAATTGCGATTTTTATAAGTGAACGGCGATTGCTACTTGAAAAATCACTGTGAAAGTAGCAGTGACTGCTACTTTTTAAATACCATATCATAACTGATACTTCATGTCTATTTTCATGTGTAGCTTGGTGGTGTGAACATCAATATTACTATCTGTTATTGAGTATTTTGGCACGTAAAACATTGTGTTGTCTTGGTTCTTCTGTGCCTTGTGAGAGAGTGTTTTCAAAGGCTGGATGGATAGTATCTGATCGCCGATGCCGGTTAAAATCAACAAAAATACAATTGTATAATTACAATTACAATTATAATAATTCTTAAAACTTAAAATTTCATACTTTTATTCTTCACTTTTTATTTCTACAGCAATGCGAATTTTTGTTTATTTAAATTAAGGTTTATTCTATACTATACAATTCTAGAATTAAACAGCAATTATAATTCAACTGCATTCTGTGGTATTAACTTCAAACATTTAAGATTTAATGCAAAAATATAATCAGTATAAAAACTAAAAGTGGTTTGTTATATTTAAATAGTAGTTACACTATCTTGAATTTTATAAATAACATTGTTTTTCAGTTTTAATCAATTAATAATCATTAATAATCAAATAATATATAATGAAGCAAAAAAGAAGCAAATATATTTAATTTATATTAAAAACACAAAATAATGCAGAAACAGTATAATAACAACAGAAACAGGATAGATACAATGGTTAGACTTTTACCTAATATAATTGTATTAAATATTAATAGTAGGTAAAAAAATATTAATATTTCAGTAGCAACTAGCAATCACAGTTGTGAATTGTGACTGCTGTAGTGCTGTCTGCTACTTGCTAGTACTGCACTACTGCTACTTCTGAAAATCACAACAGGGTTGCCACAAATTTTTAGTTTTCAAATTCCCTGACTTTTCCAGGTTTTCCAGATGGATTAAATCAATGTTGTTTTAAAAAAAAATTTTATTTTAGAAAATATTAAAAACAACTTAAATTGTTAAGTATATTAAAATATTCGTAAATATTCGAATATAAATAATTTAACAAAACTTATTTATAGCTAATATCTATATCTTATGGTGAGGCGACGCGGGACACGAACCGGGCGATCACGATCGTAAGGTGGGGGGGGACTGTCGTCTCGCACTCTCCCTGGATCGTAAATAATAGTAATACCATTGATTATAAATACGATTTTAAATATAATTGATAATACGTATATTTTTAATATAAATACTTTAGATTTTAAAATACCAAGTTATTTTTAGTACGTTATTTTTTTTTTTAAATTGTTATAAAATACAATAATTAAACAAATTAAAGAAATTTATAACGGTATAAGTTAAATTCAGAAACTTTTCCCTGTTTTTTCTAGCTTGAAAAATAATTCCCTGACTTTTCCCGGTTTCCCTGACTTAAAAATTAATTCCCTGACTTTTCCAGGTTTTCCCGGTTTTCCAGGTCTGTGGCAACCCTGCACAGTTAAGAATTTACCCACCCAGTTATTATTTAAATATAATAAGTCAATGAACTTTATGTAAACGTAAAGTATGAATTATATATTTTCCATGAATAAAGATTTTAAGATATAATGCCTTATCTTAAATCATAAAAATCATAAATTTCCAAAGCAGTAATCACTAATCAGATTTGTGATTACACGGCAGTGTAACCAATTCTTCCCAAAGCAGGGCTGGGCAGTATCTTAGATACAATTGTATCTTGTATCTTGTATCGAGATACATAATCTGAATGTATCTTGTATCGGGTATTTAAATACTTTATTGACTTGTATCTAGTATCTTTTTTATGATTAAGATACTAGATACATTCAAAAAATATGTTTCAAATTTCATTTATATAACAATTTTCCTAATTGCCCAATAAGTAATAATATGTTAGATAATAATATCCTCTAATATCTCCCAGAAATAACAACTGATCGGGAGAAAAAAAGAATTCAAAATGTATGTATTAATGAAATTGATTATAGTGTAAAACAAAGTAGTTCAGAAATTGAATCCCATTCAGGTGCAGAGTCAGACTCAGAATCTTTTATTATTTTTTCTTCTGAACCAGACCAGTTCAGACAACAGTCAAGTAACGAGCTTGAATTTATAAGTTTTTTAAATGATATAAATAAATCTCTGAGTTGTTTAGATAATTATCCAAAAATAAAAAAAATATTTATAAAATATAATACAAGCCTAACCTCTTCAGCAGCTGTTGAACGACTATTTTCTTTTGCTGGACTTATTCATTTTCCGTGTAGATCTAGTATGTTAGACGATACTTTCAAAAAATTAGTCTCTTTAAAAGGTAACCAGGAATTTATTTCAAAACAAGGGATATAAATAATAATATTATTTATATCCCTTGTTTTGTATAATATTATATTATAATTAAATATTTATATGAATCACCTACACTTTAAACATTAAATTAATTTATTATTATTTTTCCATTAATTTTTGTATTAAATTTTAATAAATAAGAATTAAACATTGCTAATTTATAAATATATTTATTTTTTTTATAACGTTTTCTTATTGTGTACGTAATTTTTTTTATAGACTGTAAATCTTTTTGCCTATTATTTCGTTTGTCTATTATTAGTATTATTATTTTAAGCGTATCTAATGTTATTTGAAATTTTATTGTTAATAATCAATCAATACTGTATTATTATATATTTATAAGCTATAATACTATATAAATTATATATGATAAAATTGTATCCAAGTTAAATTAAGAAATGAATAAAAATAAATAAATATACTCGTATTAAGTATCTTGTATCCTATAGGTATCTCAGATACATGTATCTTGTATCTAGTATCTTTAAAAAATATTATAGTATCTTGTATCTTGTATTTAGATACTAGTTATAAATGTATCTTGTATCTTGTGTTTAAATACTTTTTTTGAGGTATCTTGCCCAGCCCTGTCCCAAAGTAGCAATCGCTGGTATTTCAATACCCGAGTAGCAACCAGTGATTGCTACTTTAGATTCACTGTGAAAAAATCACTGTTTCATGCCATCACTATGAATTTCATCATTTCGCAATGTGACCATTATTGAGGTGATAAAAGTATGACTGTCTATGACTGCTATTATGAAAATCACTGCTACTGCTACTTCATGCCCTCACTAATGGTAACGTCATAGTACAAAAAGTAACATGTATCTCAATTTGTTACGATATTACATGGAGTAATTATTCAATATGATATTGTGAAAAACGATTACGGATCACGATTTGTCTACATCGTAAAATGGATCCACGTTCCGTTAGAAATTCCTAAAATCTATTGCTGATCGTCAATTTTTACGCAGAGTTGCCTATCCTAAGTTCTCATAAACATCTTAGAATATTCTGTAAAAATGTATTGCTAATCTTCAATTTACACCATGAAATGCCTATCCTTAAATATCTATTGCTATTATTATATTTTACCACCCAGCTCCCAAACAATGTTAAAAATTAAAATTAAAATACTTATTTAATTGGATGATTATGACAAAAGTTCTTTAAATCGTCGTCACGAGTCACGACCAATGATTAATTATAATCACGTGTATTAACCAATGGACTTACAATACGAATAAAATGCAAAATTAAATTATTCACTTAAATTTTCGCTTTATTGTCTCTACCTACATTCGCGTGCAACTATATTGACTCACCCTTCTGTGTGCACATTTTCGGAACTCTGTCAACCAATTTGTTATTACACTAGCTGTTAGAATAGTCGACAACTTACTATTCTCTTATTACAATTCATAACGGCAACATAATACAATACTAATTTATTTTTTATTTTTCCCGTTATAAATAATGCCGGATCTGCCGTTGTCACTTTCACAACTCCACCTATAATAGTTGTATCCACATGAATCTCAACTCTTTCCATATTTGTTGATAAGACCTACTGCTCTTGATTAAATAAATAAGTCTTAAAATCTTTCAACATTGAATCAGAAACATACTAAATATATTCTTAATTAGATTTTTATAGCAAGTGCATGTCTACACGGTCATCGGCTGCTTGATCATGTCGACTCTTGTTCATGATATAGGTACCTTATGGTATACACAATTAGACCTTATATCGCCCAAGTAGTGCCGGTTCAAAGATTTGCGAGGCCTGGTGCGAAATAATTTTTTATATGAAATAGTTATCTTTCCTAGATAGTTGCACAGAATACATAAATATTATTTAAAATCAAAGGCAGGGCCTAATACCCGGGTACACCTAGCCACTCCCCCTCTCGCTTACCCTGCGCTTAAGTTACCGCGTTTCAATTTGCTTGGAGAACTTTTTAAAATATACCCTTATTATAGGCACGTAGGTAGGCAGTTCAAGAAAACATATTTTTTTGTTTTTCGAACGCAGTTAATTTACCACTGTGACTATAGGCGAGGCTGTTACCCAGAACTGTGAAATTGACACAAAAATAGTTTGTTTGTATCCCCACCATAAGTTTAAACTTATGATTCATGTAGACAAATACCGTATAACATGTCAAACCTTTCTTGGTAATATTGTTGTATAAGTATTTATTTGTTTATTTATTTATATCTTGGTCATTATTATTATCAGTTTTCATCATTTTCCGTTATCTGCTGAATGGTAAGTGTCTACAATTTTTTCAACTGTAATAATTATTATTTGTAGTAACATCACCGTTACCTATTCTCATATTATATTTTTCATTCATTTTAATTTAAAGAATTCAAATCATTATATTAAGTTTTTAATACAAGCAGTGTATATAACATAGCCATGTTATGTCGATAAAATAACTTGATCAGAGTTGACCCAACGTTTTGTAATCACTACTATCTGCGTTCAAGACATTTTGATGAATCACAATTTGCAGGGACTCGTCTGTTTCCAAAAGAAATTCCATCTACATTCGAATGGAATGCATATTTGAACAATCAACAAGAATTCACAGGTATTTTATTCTAATTTATTATTTTCAAAATTGAAGGCACACCAACCTATAACTTCCCACGTCCTTAGTTATCAAAAGGTCCCATAAATGGGATTACTTTTCAAATTACATGGATACTTCCCTGAATCTAAAAATTAAATTAAAATCAAATAATGACATTGAGAACACGGCCCAGAATCTAGTAACCACATAGAGTTAGCAATCCTTCATTCTTCAAAACCATCCAATTCTGATCAAAATACACAAAAAAAAAACATCCTTCCTAATAATATAAAGTATCTTATCATCTTAAAATGTAAAGCTCGTGCCCGCTAGCAACTAAATAAATATCCGTCTGATAAGAATGCGTATAATCACTTATCTAACACGGTTAAAAGACTTATAAAATAAATTAAATCTGAGTTCTTTCTTACAAAATATCAAAAATTAAACATAAAATATGGATCTTCATGTAAAACCACAACAAATGTAATTGCAATTAAAGACCAGGTTTACCTTTGATTAAACCTAATGGTCATTTAGCTATTTCTGATCTTGAAAAACAGACCTTTTTGATGTACACTTGGTTATAATATTTTCACCTCGTGATGATATAAGTATTACTCCTGTATTAACTCCTGAGCATATTTAAGTTATAGAAAACTATCTAGATAGCCCTCTACCTGTTTTATTACCAGCAAACCCACAATTCTAAATGAAATATTTAATTATAATAAAATTAAAAGAAGGTAAATCACCTGGCTATGATCTGATATTAAATAAAATGTTAAAGCAACTCCCACATAAAACTATAATACTTATAATCCAAATTTTTTATTCCATACTAAGACTAAGTTACTATTACCTTATTTGGTAGTTCTCAAAAATTATTTTAGTCTACGAGCCAAATAAACCCAAACACTTAACATTTTCATAGTTAATTGTCACACTTTTCGAGAAAACTCTTCTTCTTAGAATTAGATCAATTTTAAGCTCAAACTTAATAATACTACATACACAATTTAAATTCAGATTTAAACACTCGATTATTCAACAGATACATAGCAACAGATAGCAAAGTGATCTTATAGCCACCTCATTCGAGAAAAAACTGTATTGTCCCGGTGTATTTTTTGATGTGGCTCAATCATTCGATCGTGCTTGTCACTGAGGCTTAATTTTTAAATTAAAGTCATTTTTACTCGCACCTTATTAATTATTCTTTCTTTCCTAACAAATCACACTCTTCAAGTCCGACAAGGTGAATCACTCTCTTCCTATTATCCTGTAACCACTAGTATCCCTCAAGTAACGATATTTCCTGCGACTTATTTAATAATATCTTCACTTCTGTCATCCCTAATTCAAATCTCACTATGTTAACCATATATGCAAATGATACGGCAATGCTATCGTCCGATGATGATCCCATTGTAGCTGCCAACTCACTACAAAATCACTTAAACGAAATTAACTTTTGAGCATCCAAATGGAAAATAAAAATAAATATAGAAAAATCGGTCACTGTACCACTTATGTTACATAAAAAAAAATATTCCTATCCTCTATTTTCAAGGTTCTTTTATCCCAGTGTCAAACCAAGTAAAGTATTTAAGTATTATGCTTGACAAAAGGCTGACTTGGAGTCCATACCTTAAAATCAAGCGTAAAAAGCTTATATCGTCTTCACCTTTTCGTCCCATAATAAAATCAAAAATGCTTGTTAAAACAAAAATTATAATATACAAAAACCTCCTGTGACTTATTCGGGCATACGGAGTTCAAATTTGGGGAGTCGCCAAGCCTTCTCAAACTCACATCACTTAGGCATATCAATCTATCTTACTTCGTGTCATTAACTCAGCTCCATGGTTTGTGTCAAACAACTCCTTATATAAGTTCTCAATATAGAAACAATTAATTAACAAAAAATCATTATTCAAACTTTCACAGATAACTCCATTACCATCCATACCTTTTAATCTTTTATCTTTTTACCGTCAATCTTCCTGTCAGTCCGATTTGTCGACTCAACCGTAAATAGTGTCACGATATTCTCATAAAAAAAAAAAATAATAATAATAATAATGCTAAGTGTACGTAAATTAGCGTAAAATCTCCATCACAGAGGGTTCTATCACTGGATGGCCTCCCTCCTCTGTTTGTACACGTGTTTGTAAATTAATGTATCTAATTATCATTTGTGCATGTAGCATAGATTGTTAATAATCTTCTTAATAAAAAAAAAAATAATAATATAATCATTTTAAATTTAAAACTAAATATAATAATAAATTCAGTACTGTATAGTGTAGGTAATGTAAAGATATTTTAATATTTTAGATCAGGGATCAGGGAGAACATAAATAATCTAGGTCGTTATCTAATCTAATATTATACTTATATTTCCATGTAAAATAACTAAGTATAATAGGAATAAAATTATTAGTGTTATATCATATGTACAATTTTTTTTATTAATACGTCCCTTGATAAAAAATTGAAAAAAAAATATGACTCGCATGGTTAAAAAGGTTACCGACCCCTGTTTTAGATGAATTTATCACTTAGATAATTTTATACTTATATTTTATTATACAATAATTTATAATTAATAAGTTATTTTAATATTGTTTTAGAACTTTCTTCATCAATTGATTGGTCATTGATCTAATCAATCTTAACCCCAAAGTATAAGCATATAATTAACTAATAGATATACTCAATCATGTGATAATGTTCTGTCATTAATATTATGTACTATTTTATAGTAAATTCAATAGTGAGAAGTTTGATAGATTCTTTTAGTTTAAATTTTTCCTTACTAACATCAATCAATACTTCTTGCCAAACTATCCAAAGCTTTTCCAGTCACACTATGAAAAGATAAGTTCCAAAAAATGTTTAGTCACCAAAAAAATAAGTATGATGAACTTAAAAATAAATATTTTTTAAATATTAGATATTTAAAAAAAAAACTATGCAGATAAACAAAAACATTTTACTTTGTTAGAACATTTTTAATTTTTATGATAAATTCCTTAATAAAAGTTTTTCTAATTTTGTTAAAGTTCAATCCAAACTAACTTTCCATAATTCGAAATGTCGTAGAAATTCTTAAAACAATTTGCACAAATGATACATTTTTAGGACCTAAGATGCATAAATTTCATCGAAAATCAAAGCATTTTTCTTCCCTTACAACTTTACAAAAAACAACTGAAAACTAGGAAATAAATCCTGGTCTTAATGTATTTCTTTACAGATTTAGCAGTATAAATAAAATCCATGTAACCTTAGTCTAAGCAATGTGTTATGTGTGTAGGTGCGATTTCTGAAATATTTTCTTTATTATGATATTAAAAAAGATGAAATTATAGGTTTTTATAATAATAATACATTTAAAACTTCTAATCAAGCGAAGTCAGTTATAATTATTATGATTCGTAGCTTACATGATTCATGGAAGCAACCTATTGGATATTTTTTTGTAGTGACCATTTATATAAGAGCTGATTTACTTAGTATAATTTTAAGTTGTATTCATAAATTACATAATATCTCTTTAAATATAAGAGACATGATTTCAGATTTAGGATCTAATTTTAAGAACCATGTTGATATCGAACACATCACTCCAGAAACCTCTTGGTTTTATTTTAGTACCTAGTAAAGAAATTGTGTATATGTTTAAATTAAATTTAAATTTGAATTTTTAACATTAAATGGGAAAATTTATTTAAACTTAAATATTTTTTAATAATTTTTACGAGATTTATAAAGACTTATTATTTTATTTAAATGTTTAATATACTTGTATTTAATATTTATTATATTTTTGTGATTTTTATACTATTAAACATTTATTGAATACAATTTAATAAACAATTAAAATGGGTCTGTGACTCCCAAAGAAAACTTCATTTAGATGAAGACAAAAATAATTTAACCAAAAAATCAGTTATATGTATCACATTTATTTATAATTCCCTGCTTAGACTATCCTTCTTCTTATTAGTATAGAAACACTGTAATTATAATAGTATTTAAACCAAAATATTACAATTATTGTGGCTCAATAGCTTATTCTAATCACTAACATAGTATTAATCGATTATTATTAGTTGGTAAAAAATATTTAGTTTCACCCTTATGGTAAAATAAAGTTATCACAAATTATTCAATACAAATTATTATTTTATATATATATTTAAATTATATATTTGAAAACTGCATTGGCATATTTGAAGGGATCAAAGGCTATGGATGATTCGCCTTTCCTTGGATTGTTTTTAAAGGAAATAATTTATCATTTAATCAGTTTTCATAATATTAGTAGTATAGTTAAGTATAGTCTATAGTATAGTACAGAATAGTTGGGTAGGTATTTTCCAAAATGCATGTTATCGATGTATCATATTATATAGTGAACGCAACTTGTATTCATGTTAGATGTTCTATATTATCCTTAGCGTTATCTTTTATTGTTGCGTTGTACTGTGAACTCAATTCTAAGAATAATCTTGTGTAATAAAATTGAAGAGAAGCCAGAAATTTGTATATGTCTAGGGGTGAAAAATATTGAAATTCACTATTGCTAATAACAATGGTATTGTTTGGTTTAAAATAAAAGAAGTGTATAATATCGACAGTCGGAATATCTATAAATTAATTAAATTAAATATGACAACTTAATTTTACCATTCTTAATAACAAATGAAGATAAAATACTTCAATAGAGGGGGTTATGGGGTTAGTCTTCCCCTTCTAAGTATAAACTATTCACAAGTTAAACTACAACTTGAAGTAAAATATTTATTCATAAAATACATATGAAAATAGTATACAGTCATCAAAGAAGTGGTTAAATATTGGATATTATCTTATTAAAGATAAGATATTTTTTCAAAAACTCGATAAATTTATTTCCATGTTCGCCTATGATTTTAATAAATTTAAGTTTAGACGTTTACTTGGTAATTTAGTAAGAAAATAAAACTTTAAAAATTTATTTAAGACATATTCCGTACAACAAAATAATTGCAATAGTTACATGAAGTTTAAAATATTTGAAAATTAAGCAAAGAATATCTCATACATAATTATTTATATGTATAAATTATTATATATAGGTAGCTATAGGCCATCTACACACGGAGCTATCCAAAAGATACTAATTACTGACGAAAATCACTAACCAGTCACTTTGAGTCACAACGTATGTTATTCATTGGAACACAATAGACGACGCTACTGGTTACTAACCAGTTACTAACGTGTTTGTGATTAGTTCCAAGTGATGAGTCACTTTCAAGTTGCATCACGTCAAATTGTATTATTTTTTAAAATATTATTTTTACCTATTTAATTTTCCCTAACTATTAAAAAATGAATATCTTATTTTTCAAAAAATATTTTTTGTGAATAGTAGGATAAATCAGTAACTTTCTTTAGACATACGGTAAAAGCATCTGAAAGGTTCAATTCTTGTATAGCAATAAATAGTTGATACTGAAAATTTCTTTCAATGTATGGATGGACCCAAAATTGTCTTCGTTTTTTATTTTTTATTGTATGGTAATAGTAACATGCAATCATAATTTCTTCATCACTTGAGTTAATCATGGTATTGCTCCTTCCATAATGAAACAGAATAAACTGGTGACTTCGATCACATTTCAATATAATCGTATGTGGATCTGAATCACCAACGCGTTAGTAATCGATTAGTAATTTAAATCACAAACGCGTTTAGTTTCTTTTGAATTGCTCCGTGTGTAGAAGGCCTTAAAATTACGTTTGTAATTATTATTCATGAACATGCACCTGGACGAGCCTTTACCTTATTTATGCGATATGGTGCACTAGAAATAATTTTGTAAAATACCAAGATCAATTATATAGATAAGTGTAACCATTGATTATATAATAGACTATTATATAATCAATGGTGTAACTAACAGAAATAGCACAGAAAATACAAATGTTACATATATTTAGGTATACGTAAGGTGACCATATATTTTTCTAGTAAAACTATGCAAAAAAAAAAATTATTTTAATAAAAAATATTTTTTTTTAATTAAAATAAATATTTAAAAATGATATACTATTATGGTTTTAACAGACAAAAATATCAAATGTTATTAGAAATAATTTTTATTTTATTTTTTGTTTTATATAAAAATAAGCCTCTATGTAAAGAAAACGGTTGACGATTACTGTAAAACTGAAATCATGAACTATAAAAAAGAACCGGATGGGCCTCGCTCTGCTGTACAGTTAGGGGTGGAGTGCACCTCGCTTATAGGATAGGTCATTATTATAATGGATTTGTTAAATTTGAATGCAATGATAGATATCATTGTATACGAATAACGATTCTGAACGGAGTTCATATGTTTGTCTAGGATATAATACATTGTTATTTATAAACATTGTAAAAAGTATTTTTTATTTTGAAACGATAAATATATTTTTCAATTAGGATGGGTTGGCAGATGCATACAACGATATAGTTTGTCAGTCTAGAACATTCTACATTATATTATATTTTACATGTAATTTTATGTCAATATTCGCTGTTCAAACGCCTATAAAAAAAAATTGTGCCTATGGATTTTAATAAATTTTGAATGACAATAAGTACTACTTTTATGGAATCTTCGATTAAATTTTCAAGTATTTTGTAGAAGCCAAATTTTTTTTATCACCGATTATAAAAATAAAATGTAAAAAAATCGAATATTTTAAATGCCTATAAGTGGCTTAAAAATCAATATAATATTTTGAAAAAAATATTGCATAAAAGAAATACCAATCTTAACAGCTGGTAGAAATTTAAAAAATCTGCGACTTATACTTTTTGAGTTATAACAAATATTTAAAATCGTCTGAGAATAAATCGCTATTTTATGCAATTTCGTAAATATTTAAATTTCAAACAGTCATAAAATTTTTTCCTCTTAGTCCGGTAGAAATTTTTTTAAAGATTTTTGAATAGTAGCTCATAGATAACCTCGTGTTAAAATTTTGAACCTTAAGTATGAACAAAAAAAATTTTATGAATTTTTATCTACAAAATAACTTGCAAATTATCGTGATTTTTACACATTTTATACAAATTTGAGCATTAAGGGCTTATAAAAAAAAATTGAGTAAACCGATCACCGATATTTTTTAGTTACGATAAGTTTAACTTATTATAAACCTAGTATAAAATTTTCAAGAGTTTTCGCTCAACCAATTAAATTTTATAGATGTTTAAAAACAAAAATTTAACAAAAATCGAAAATTTAAATTGTCTATAAATAAGTCAAAATATGTCAAAATACTTTGAAATCTTAACCATGTATAGAGAACGTCAATATAAAGACTTGGTGAAAATATCTCTATACACCATTAAATTTTTAAAGTATTTTGACTTTTATTGAGCTATTTTTAGACAATTGAAATTTTCAATTTTTTTAAGTATTTTTTTTTAAATAACGATAAAATTTTTTTGGCTGCCCAGAAAATCTTGAAAATTTAATACAAGGTTTCTTATAAGTTGTTCCTTAACTGATAAAAAAAAATCTAAAATCGTAAGTCACAATTTTTTTTTATAAGTGCTCAAAGTTCCAATTTATACGAAATATGTAAAAATCACGATAATTTGCAAGTTATTTTGTAGATAAAAATTCATAAAATTTTTTTTGTTCATACTTAAGGTTCAAAATTTTAACACGAGGTTATCTATGAGCTACTATTCAAAAATCTTTAAAAAAATTTAAAAATGTTGTAGACTGACAAACTATATCGCTGTATGCAACTGCCAACCCATCCTAATTGAAAAATATATTTATCGTTTCAAAATAAAATATACTTTTTACAATGTTTATAAATAACAATGTATTATATCCTAGACAAACATATGAACTCCGTTCAGAATCGTTATTCGTATACAATGATATCTATCATTGCATTCAAATTTAACAAATCCATTATAATAATGACCTATCCTATAAGCGAGGTGCACTCCACCCCTAACTGTACAGCAGAGCGAGGCCCATCCGGTTCTTTTTTATAACTTAAGGGCATAGGCGTACGCAGAGGCGTATTTACATGTTTCTCGTTTGTAGGCCTTTGAAAAATTGCCACCCTTAAAAACAAAATATTAGACTTAGTTATCATTTATTTATATAAAATATAATATCAAAATATTAAGTAACAAATTTTATTTAAATAATAAAACATAATTTATTAAGAGTTAAAATTATTTTATTAATAATGAATAGCTACATAAAATAAATTCTTCAAACTTAATTATGATAAGTATTAATTAAACCTACGTCGAGTCGAATATGTCGACGTCGTCGACATTTGGTAGTAGCAAAAGTGTCAATTAAATCTTCAGAATTTAATTATATTAATATGTCATTCTCTATTGATAACAATATGAAATCATTTAATCAGTTTGGGTCAATCTTAGAATAATTAGTCGAATAAAATATGAGTCAAAAGACTAATTATACCACCTAGAGTAACTAAATTGGTTACAGTTCTACCATAGATTACATTTTCTATCCATCACCAGTAGTCACTACAGTTCTGTTACTACTACTAGAAGTAGAAACTTTATTTTAAAAAAAAACAGTAAATTTGTGTTACATTTAAAACATTTTACAAATTATCACTCTTTAATTTATTTTTTATATTGGTCACTGCTTAACCGTCATCTCCACATAAAAAAAAAAGAAAAAAAAAAAGATTGTAAAAATAATCAATAAATAACAATAATTTAGTACTTTAAAGGAAAACAATTTACTTACAAATGATTTACACGTAGCAACGTGAACAGAGACCATAGAAATACATGATAGAAACTAAACTCAGAATCATTGTTTATTGCTAGATATTTCATTCATTAAAATCATCGATAAAGATTTCTTTCATAAAAATTCCTTAATCTCATATTTATGGACGTCGATAAAAAAAGTATAAGTATGAAAATAGATATCTTGTTAACTGTTTGTGGGTAAGCTATTATCTATTATTTTTTCTTATAGGAATAATATGTAATATATTTTACAATACCAGAAAACCTAAAAATTAATAATAATATAATACCGTAAAACGTATAACTTTCAAAAATTTACCGCTGTAGGCACGTGCTTATAGTGTCTGCATATTAATACGCCACTGGGCGTACGTAGACTATAAATTTGGGGCGTGCCTAAGAAAAATGAACAAACTAGTGAGTGGAATGGGGCAACCCCTCCATTCCAATTTTATCGCCTTTCAATACTAGATAATACAAAATAAGAATTAATTCTATACATTGTCTTGAAATTAGTATTCGTAATTATATCAATTAATTAAATATGATACATTACAAATAAATTAAGTGGCCATTTTGTTGATAATTTTCTTACTTCATTCTTGTTAGTAGAATTTTTACAACAGAATCAAATGAACAGAGAAAAAATAATAACAATATAAAATTATCGGTGTTAAATATTATATATTTATGTGGGCCGTAGTAACTATAGAATACAATTTTCGAATAGTGCCCAGGCTCACCTGTGTGCATGTCTATGCTTAAGGGGATACATGTTTAATAGGGAAGTACAGGAGCATGTCCAGGGTAAAAATTCAGGACGGGTTCGGTTATAAAAATAGTTTGTAAAAGATACACAATTTTTTTTAAGTTATACTTACTACTTTGCTGTCATATGTATAATTTATTCTTATAAAATACATTTTTATATTTATTGAGTAAACGTAATTCTTTTGTTTTTCATTTTGGCAAACTCGTTAATAATCTTTGGGTTTATTTAAAGGTTTAAAGTCAGTATGGGCCCGGGCCCACCCGCTGGACACGCCCCTTGTACAGTTATTACCCGGTAGTAAGCAATGATGTTTTGAACTAATCTTTTTTTTATCATTAAAAATATACAAAATTTATTTATAAATAATTCGTTTTTCATTATAAAATTATATTGTTAATAAACAAATTGTACGTAATTAAATATTAAATTTATTTTTGAAGTTAAGAATATAAACACGTGTCTAATAAAAAATGAATTACATATTATAATGTTACATATTTTATCTTTTTCTTTAATTTTGTTGTTTTTCATTGCATATAGTTCCGAATTAGGGGGTCATCTCATACAAACACACATACATACACGTGTAAGCACAAGGTTTCTGCGAATGATTACAACTAGTTGGTGTTCGGAAAATCCCGCGCACCATTGGTTCAGATGTGGAAAACATGAAATGAAAATTGTATGTATTTTTATAATCTGTCTGTTTAGACACGTGTCAAGAAACATTGCACGTGGCAACTGCCCTGTCGGCCGACACGTGCTTGTACGGTAGACTGTAATCGACGGACTGGTGGCGGGGGATGACGATCGTGTCACCGTTTCACGAGAAATGCACACAATTGCACCGAGTGTTCGGGTACGTGCCGCACCGACCTCTATTTCGGTGTACACTCTAATCCGGTTTCGGGTTTTCGACACGTGTCGCGAGGAAATGTTTCATTAGTCAAATAAACTTTCCTTCGGTAATTCGTGAAAATGTTGAATTTCTAAAAGTTTAGAGTAATTTTAGTTCTATAAAAACGCGTTCGCTTAAAACTCGTTTTTGGTTTCAATATGTGCGGGTGCACACACATCCCTATCAGCTTTTTCCACAAAATGAAATCATTATATCAAATGCTTTTGAAATGTCCTAATGTATGAAATGTAACCCACATAGTATTTCTAATAATAGTTGAGATATTATAATATGTCTGTTAAAATCTCAATAAAAAACTCCACGAAGTAATAACAATATTATTTTTATGATTTCTATTTCGATAAACTAAATTATCCAAAGTAGGCCTCGGGTAAACTTTTTCACAAATCAAAATTAACTTTTAAGTTTCGGTAAAATATCAAGAGCTGTTATCTCTTCTACAAAGCAGCAATGATAAATTCACGTATTATTCACCAAAATATACTATTATACAAGCAATGCTATAAATAATATGATACTTGCTTATAATGTACATAAATTATATTTTTGTAAAGCCGGGTTCCCACGACTCTTGTATTTGACGAATATTTGATATTCGTGGATATTCGCCGAGTAGTGGGAATGGAGTACTTGTACATATATTCAGTATTTGGTATTCGTTATTCGCCACCTTCTCGATGATTGTCGGTAAAAGTGACACGAGTCAAAGATAATTTAATTCCAAAAATAGATGTTCGTTGGTACATTCCTACGACACGACGAATAATTGCCATTCGGTTGTTTTTAAAGCTTTTTAAACGTCCTAGTGGAACAGAAAAAGTATCAAATAAAAGAAAAGAATTAGCTGAAATGAAATCAATTCAAAGCCGTATGGATGATGCATATTCAATGATGAAAAAGGTGTGTGAACAACCAATTGAGGTTGGAGAAAAAGATGAACGTACACTATATGCAAATTTACTGGCAGTAAAATTAGTAAAAATGATCCGCATAGTAACATTTTTTTCTCTTCTGGATTCATTTTTAAGAAACAGTGGGTAATATATAAAAATACTATAGAATAAAAATTACAATACATTTATCGAAATTTTATCAAAATGATTGTTTAATGTTTATCGTGAATGTTTTGTTAAAATTGGTTTCTAGGCGCATGACTATCGCGAATAATTGAGCTTATGACGAATATTAAACACATCGTGGGAATGGTGTATTTGGCTATACGCGTAATTTGCCGATTATTCGTGTATTTGTGGATATTCATCAAATACATGAGTCGTGGGAACCCGGCTTAAAATCAATGTAGTAAATCGTATACGTAAATGATGCAATGATTTGAGAAAAGTAAATAGTTTTTATAAGTGGTGAATTTAGGGAAGGTTCTTTAATCTAAAGAGATGAATCACCATTTCACATATTGGAATTTTTTTCACAATATGAAATAATGTTTTCATCAAATATAATATATAAATATTAAATAATAAAAAATATAAAACAAAACACTGTTATTATAAATATATTAATTTATTTAACACAATAATAATTAAAAATACAGTATATAGCATTATAACAAAGTTAAGCCTAAAAATAAATTACGAGTGAATAAAAAGCAATGGATTATAATATACTTATTAAAAAAATAAGTTAGTGTTTCTATAATATTTATTATTATAAATTCTAAAAAATATAATATTTAAATAACATTGTTAATTTAAACAGATTAAAAACAAAAATATTGTTTGGATGCATTAGCAGACGCCAGAGTATTGTAAATAAGTACAGGTACCTTTCATTCATGCACTGGGACATTAATGAAATTAGAGGTATAAATATATTATAATGAATGCCATTTCAGAGGGATGTAATAACAATGTCTACTAGCAAAATAATTGAGAGTGATAAAATTAGTAACTCGGACAAAAAATCAACGGTCAAAAATTTATACTATAGAAATAACATCATTAACGCCTCAATAAATGTGTTAATTAAATTTTAATAATTGCATAGAATGAAAATTTTATTTTGTTATTAAAATAATTTCTAAAACATAATTTAATATTAATTTAAAAGAAAGGATTGTATAATTGTCCCAATGATTCTAGTGCCTTAAGTGTTAACTTTATTCATCAATTTTTTTTAAAATAGTTAGCTATATTGACGATTCCTTGATATCTTTCGAGTCTTATCATTAAGTTTTGGTGGAGGTGGACCCCTAGCAGCAATATGACGGTTGTATAAACTAAAAAAATTAGAAAAATTACATTATTGTAAAAATCAGTATTGAGTTAGTCATATAATTATATAAAAATTATACTTAAAATATGTTTTAAACTTTTAAAACTTAGTTTTAACAATAATAAACCAAAATAAATAATCCATTATAAATCACCTACATATATAATAGTCAAATTATCTTTTATATTAAACAATCATAAACATTTTAAGTAAGCATTTTTAAAATTATAATAAATGAAAATAATTAGCGCAGAAGAGAATTTTAAGAATTATCTTTCTAAATTATAAGTTTAAAATTTACAATTGATTAAAAAGTTGATGATGCTTATGGCACCCTTTGAAAAAAATTACATCATAGTTATAAAACTATTTTTAAATCAATACATTACTTACTTGACATAGATATTTAATAATTGAAAACAATTCAAAACATTATTTGTAGTCATGTAAAATACTCATTTTAAAAAATAATTTGAATAACTTAAGTACTTACTATCTGTAGGTTTCTGATCTAATATAATCAATTACATGAGATACACCAACTTGAAGTTGATCAGCAATTGGAGCAACCCAAGGATTAAAATCCATTCTTAATACAGATTTGTTACCAAATAAATCTAAATTACCCAATTCAGGTGGTAAAACTGTAAGTCGATTAGCCTGAATATGTAACTCACGCAATCTGGGTAAATAACCAATTTCTTTTGGTATGTCAATTAAATCATTTTCTCGTAAAACCAACTATAATGTAAACAAAATTCAACAATTAATTATGCATGTTGATAACTTATTTATATTTATTCAAATAACTATGATATAAGTACAATGATAATATGTAAAAGCTAAATATTAATTTGATTAATTATAACTTTATAAAATTAATCAGTGATTTAAATTTAAATTTAAATCTAAGTAAATTCTTAAAAATGTACTCTCCTAAAAAATATAATTTACTTACAATCTGAAGATTTTTTAAATTTCCAATCTCAGGTGGTATAGTCTCAAAATCATTGTCACCTAAGTATAATGCTCGTAAAGTTTCTGAAACAATGATAATATTTAGTAATACATATATTTACTTAATCAATTCATATTTAATAATTACAAAATCAACATTTTTAATTATATCATTTTAAAATTACCTAACATAAAAAAATTCCCTGGTAGACTAGATTCACTCAAATTATTATATGTTAAATCCAAAACTTCCAGAACAGCAAAAGCTCCAAAACCTCTAGGTAATGAGTCCAACCGGTTCATTCTGTATAAATAATTTAATATTAATAATAATTGTATGCTTCACTTTAAATAGCCTGTTACACATACAACATAACAAATTTGTCTTTAGTAGTTTAAATTTTAGCTTTAATATTAGAGTAAACTGTCCTTAGTTAAATTTTAAAGGAAGAACATGATCTGAGTACTGTTAGTCGGTTTATTTCAATATTTTAATTTTTAAGAAACTTATGAGGTTTTTTTTAATTGTAATATTTTTGATACCCGCAACTCGCTTACAATTAAATAGCAGAAAACCCTAATCAACAAAATACAGATAATGTTCTTCCCTTTAAAACTGATTTTAGATAAGTTAAATTTAATATTAAAGCTACCATCACTACATGTAATCTACAGAATATATATTTGCTATGATGTATGTGTGTCAGACAAAATAACACATGTAAGTGTGGCGTCTTAATATAAAAACTAATGTCAACTTGCCCAATATTTAAGATTCGTAACTTCGGCATTGAAGAAAGAGAAACAGGCAATTCTTCAATATGATTGTTAAACAAATTTAACATTTCTAACTGTGTTAAGTTTGCAATTCCAGGAGGCACTTCTGAAAATTAAAATTTTATTTTAGTCGTAATATTATACAATAATAGTATTATATAACAATAATTTATAATTTTTGATACATTTTACTATGTTATAATATTCTTTCAAAATCTCTTTTATCAATATGAATAAAAAAAACAATTTTAAGAAATAATAGTATTATTTAATTAAAATATATTTTTATCATTATATATTTGCTATTTATTACAATAATGTTGTTTACTAAACTTAATAATTACAGTGGGAAACATTACAGAAATCTCTATTAGTTGATGTAAACTATAGAACTAACATAATTTTATAGATTAAGAATATCAATCATACTAACTAATATGTCATATAAAATAGCATTGTTAAAAATTAATTATTTTGTAATGAATTCAATTAATTTCAAAATATTTAAAAAAAATTAATACTTACTTTGTATTTTGTTATGACTCAATGTTATTCGCGTAATATTATGCATATCGACTGAAATTAAACATTTTAAAACTTAATTAGATTAATTATTATTACATAATTTTATTAAATATAGTTATTTTTATATGGAATTCAGAAAACTTTTATAAAACTATATTATAATTTATAAATTATATAAATAGATCAAAGATTACACATATAACTTAATATAATACAGACATTTTGAGAAATGCATGATGAGAAAAGAACAATAAACTTATTTTCAGTATACATAATATGAGTTGTACATATTGCTCCAAATAAATCATTATACTATAAGAAACTCTAATGGATTTATAAATAATGAGTTTATTCCTAATTTGAAAGGTACTTAAAACCAAATGTAAATTAAATCAAACTCATAGTCATAATTATTTATTTAAACTTTGATGAAGTGCTTTATCATCTTAAATAAACTACATACTTTCAACTGTTGAAGAAAATTATTATCAGGAAGTATATTTTTCATCCAGACTCAAAATTCAGTGTTTTGTGTATCTACATCATAAATTAATAAATAATTAAGAATACTTCATTTCCATAGTTTAAAACCATCAATTGGATTTTCTAATATGGTCATACACATTTTAATCTTTAATCAAAAATAATATAAAAATAGTATTCTTAGACTATAAACAAAATTTGATAAATTTCAAAATTTCAAATCTTTGATATTCATAAAATAATATAAAAATATGATTTGTTAATGAGTATTTATGTGAAAATATTCACTTAGGAATAACATAATTTTATAATTTTTAATTAAACGTATAGTTGAATTCAATAAATTTATCTTTGGGCATTTCACTAATAAAGATTTTGTTAAAATTCAACCCATTAACTAACTAATCGAAGAATTTAGAAGACAAAATATAGTAAATTGAAATATCATAAGAATATCATATTATTTTATTCTGATTATAAAAACTTATTTTCTATAAACTAGAAACATTTTGGCATATAGCCAATAAGTATAGAGATATCCTTATAAGGAAAATGTAAATAAGAAACAAGTTTCCTTAAAAGGAAATGTTTAAATTTAGTCCACTCACTAAGCCCTGGCATCTCTTCGAAAGAGACTATCCCTTTATCAGCTAAATCTAACTCTGGATTTTGATTTTCCTGAGCTTCATCGATCACTTTTTTAGCCTTCGACATTTTCGGAGTTGTTGGTAAACAAGAAACTGGTCCATTTTCCATGATTGGCGGGGAGTGGTACACACGTAAAAACGAAATTATTAAAAACTGATAATATTATCAAAAGTGATTGTCAGTGTGACCATATCTATGTGTTTAAATTATTGAAATTTTTTTTGTACGATAATAATTATTCATAGATATCACAGTAGATTATAGTCTACCGTGATAGATACTATCTTTTTTTATGGATATTATTTTAATGTTAATAAATGTATCAAAATTGCATATTTAAAACGCCGTGACTTTATATTTTCTGTATTTTTCGTAAATTGTAGCAATGCTGTAAAATATAAGAATATCATACTTAATATATTTTTCTTATTAAAAGGTAGCTTACAATTTACATTAATCATTATAACAAGTTATGAATTTGAGTTTGAATATAACGATGAAGAGATCAACCATGTAACATCCCACTATGAGTTTTACATATTTTTATTAAATTATTATTTATTCATTTCTTCTCTTGCTATGGAATTATCTATAGAGATATCATCAGTGGCTTGGATAGAAACATTTATCCGGGAATGGGAACAAAATATTTTACCCATTGCTTAAAAATTGATTTATAAATAATGTGTGTATACTGTAGAAATTGCTTTACGATATCGATTTCTTAGTACAAGAAAATCTAGCAATGTACGAATATCTAGTCTGCGTTAGTACTACGAATTTGATAAGACGATTATTTTTTACTGGTTACCTTAAATTCCGTAGTAAAAGATTAATTTAACGACTATTCTGCTATATGATATAGATTTAAAATAAAAATTGCTATCACTAAAAATAATTAAGTGTATCATAAAATTTGAAGGGGATGTCCATGGACAGTAATTTTTTTTTTTGAGGTTGTTTATTTTGGAGTTTAAATGCCCTCGATCCCCCCCCCCCCCGAGTTTTTCCGTCATTTACTATCGCCGACATACATATACAACTGTTGGATTCGTTTTTTTTTTTTTTTTTTTTGTGATTTTCACGACTCAAGTAGATTATAACATTTTAATCGAATTAAAATTGAAAATAATCAATATTTCTATTTAAAACAAAAGAACAATTTTCTTTGTATTAAAATAAACCTCTGAATAAAACGTGAGGGTGTCGTGGAACTTGTTTTAAGCCTCTTTCACACAGTCCGTTTCTTTAACGGCAGCGGAAACGGATCGGATAAAAAAAGAAAACGAAGTAAATAAGACACATAGTTATTTATACAATCCGTTCACACTATCCGTTTTTACTAACGGACAAATTTTTTTTATATATACGGACATTTTTATCCGATCCGTTTCCGTTGCCATTAAAGAAACGGACTCTGTGAAAGAGGCCTTACGACGCGTAAATGATCAATAATCTTATTATTTTATATTATACTATTGGGAATTATATAATTTTTTAATTAATCATTAATAAATATATTGCTATCTGAATAATTAATTTGAGGAACTTTTCAACAAAATTATTATAATTATTTGAACTTTTTTTGTTTGATTTTTTTAAATAGTAGGTATCACTAAATGAAATTGTTAAAATTAAAACTGTTTAATTTAAGTAGGTATTAATAATTTAGGTAATTGTATTTGTAGCGATCGGCTTATAAGCCCGTATAAATTGTGAATGTCTCTAACCATTTATCGGGAATTCAAGTTTTTCCTGGTATGGACTTTTTGTATAATACATCTTACATATATTTACAGATTGATAATGAATGCTGAGGTGTTCCTCACTAATATCTAATTAAATAATAGCAAAAATAAGTACTTTTAATAAAGAATAGAATATTTGAGAATGCTGTACTGCGTATAATATTGTATATATTGTATTATATATTTAAAACATTAACGTTTCATTTTAATTGATATTTGAATGTTGTGCATCATTTTTTTAAATTATGTAAATTGAATAATTTTAAAAATTTCATACCGGTTTAAAATCAAATTAACTATAATGTTTGACTTTGAAAAAATATCCACCAATTAGCAAAACAAGATGAGCTATAAAAAAAATTGTTTCCGTAACTTAAATTATCATTTACTGCTTATTTAAAAAAATTATTACTAGACTGACAAAATAGGATACTGTATTGAATTTTACATTAGTGAACGGTTTTTTTTTCATTTATCAATAACTATTTGATATTTTTTTTATTGTACGAATACGTTTATATGTTAAGGCTGGTTTACACGCTACGACTTATTGTACGTTTTATCTAGTTTTCCATCTCAGTTTCGATTCGATAAGATATACGATTTGCTGTCTACACGCTCCGTTTTACTAGATACGATTTGTGGTATTCGATACAATAAGTCGTAGCGTGTAAACCAGCCTTAACGATGATCGAACATTTTTTTGAGTTTCCATAAAAATCTTGATTTTACAACGCTACATATTATAATATGTAAATGTGTATTTATAGTATCCAATAACCATCGGGAATACCATTTAGTGCACTATACAAAATATATGTAAAGAAAATATCATCATTCAATTAAAACATAACTAGTATTTGAAAAGTTATAGTAAAATAAATCAGGTAAGTTTTAAATAATTGTACTAATAATATATATAAAAAAATGAATCAAACCCGGTAAAAAAAAAAAATGTTCTGTAAGTACATATTCGGGGATTTTTATCTCTAAAAGTAGTGAAAATATTCTTTTTTTTTTTGTTGGAAAATTATTACTTGGGAATTTTAAGAGTGAACAATGAGTATTGCATGTGCTCATATGTAAAAGGCGTATTGTACTTTTTAATATATTTTTATTGGTCACAACATAATCTGAACAACCAATCAGAGATGGCCGCCCACGATGATGCGCATCCAATATGCGCGATAACTTTAAGTTCGAATAGATCTCCGCGTTGACCAACAGTGATCAGTTCTCTGCCACAAGTCGAGTGGTGAATAACATTTTTATTTTCTAGATTTTAATTTTCAGTCTCGTAAGTTTTATTCGCTTCTCCTTTATTTCTTCTTTATTATTTATTTCAACTTGCCTTCTCAAAGTAACAACTATGTCTACATTTAGAAGAGTAAGTAAATTTTAATTTTTTTTTTTTTTAAATTCTACTTAAATTATTTAATTCTTTGATTTAATTTTTATATTTTTATTTAACCACTAAATTTATATGTGTATTAAAAATTTAAATACTTAGGGTTCAATTTTCCTAAACCAAGATATGCCGGAAGTAACTTCTCCTTCAATGGGTCAAGATAGAAGCACTAGAGACTACAATAGTTTCTTTTCTTCACCTGATCTAATTTTAAGTCCGACGAGAAATTCTGGTATACCTATAATATTTAATACATTTTATTGATTATAATAATTAATTTTTTTATAAAAATTATTTTGTAGGAGATTACTTTAGCTCCATTTCAGAATTATATGCCTTAAATAAACCGCGAAATTCAATGATGAATCGACAATCTGTTCCTAATTACTCAACACCACGTAAACAATATACGGCTCAGGTGAGTGTTTGAAATTTTAATACTCTATGGCAAACGTATGGTTCATTCTCTCTGATATTAATTTTAATCTGATAGTTTCTATGTTAATAACATACATTATTTTTTTCTTGAAATTTCCCGATTTATATATTGTTTCGTAATTTTTGATTTGCCATATTTGTTTGTAAATATGACATTGAAATTTTTTTAGGAACAATTAGCTAATATAAGACGGAATTCTCTTCATTTTCCTTACCTTGCGGAACGAAGTGTTACTAATATGACTGATTTTGGAAACCTAAGTCAAAACAAAGATGGTGCAAGTGACATAGGAAATAAAAATTTGCGACGACCTAAATTAGATTTGTCATTTGCGTCTTATGGTTATCAGAGTCCTCAACAACAGTATCGTGTGTCACCTACATACAGTGATGGTAGTGATCCTTTAATTTCACATTTGATGATGGGAGGGTCCAGGTCAAATACTCCTGATGATTCGGATATATCTAATAGCCCAGAAGCTATGTCTGATTTAATAGTAAGTTTATTTTATTTCTTATACCTGAAATGCCTACACTTAATCACTGCAATAATATTATTTTTAGAATCAAGTGAATATTAATCCTTATGGTTCTTCTCCATTAACTGAACAAGATCTAGCAAATATGCAACGGATATCGAATGGGAGATTGTCAGTGGGTGAAAATATACATCAAACTCAAAATTTATTAAGCTCGTTATTGGTTAACCAAAGTCAATATCCCACTCGATATGGTTCACCTGCTGCTAGTCAATCACCAGTTTATGAAAAGAGATCCCCTCCTCCATTTTGGTCTCCTACAAAGCCGAAAAATGATAACAACAACAATAATCTAGTGGAAAATCGAAATTTAGGCCGTAATGTTAATAGTAAGTTAATTGATACATTTTTATTATTTCATATTTTTATTTATTTTTATTTTAGGTGGATTACACAAAGATCCCATATTCACTTGGAGTGGACAACTCCCTAAAATTGTACATAATAACCCGACTTATTCATGCAAAGTATTTTTGGGAGGCGTACCATGGGATATAACTGAAGATGGTTTAATTATGGCATTTAGTAAATTTGGATCTATTAAAGTTGAATGGCCTGGAACATCAACTAATTTAAATCAGCCCAAAGGTTATGTCTATATAATTTTACAATCTGATCAAATGGTCAAACAATTGTTGGAATCTTGTACAAGTGGTGGAAATTATTATTTTAAAATATCATCGCGCAAAATGAAAGGTAAAGAAGTTCAAGTAATTCCATGGTTGATAAATGACAGTAATTATGTCAAACATCCATCTCAAAAATTGGATCCCACTAGAACTGTATTTGTGGGTGCCTTGCATGGAATGATGAATGCTCAAGGATTATATAAAATTATGGATGATTTGTTTGGTAATGTTTCTTATGCAGGTATGTTTCATTTTTGTTTTCAATTTTTTATCTTAACATACTAATAACAATTGTTTACAGGAATTGATACCGATAAATATAAATATCCAATTGGATCTGGTAGAATAACCTTTTCTACTTATCAGTCTTATACTAAAGCTGTAGCTGCTTCATTCGTAGAAGTCAAAACTCCTAAATTTTGTAAAAAGGTAATTTTTTCTCTACTATTAATTTTATTTTATTATTAATTTATAATATTCTTTTAGATTCAAGTTGATCCATACTTGGAAGACAGTGCTTGCGGTGTTTGTAACATTCAACTTGGACCATATTTCTGTAGAGATCAATTATGTTATCGTTACTATTGTCGTGGATGCTGGAATTGGAAACATACAAGTCCTGCATTAAGTACACATCGTCCATTAATGCGCAACTCTAAACATACTCCAACTAGTATAAGTTCACCGCCAAGATTTACATCTCCTAATAATAACAGTTTTTCGCCTACAAATAATTCGTAAGTTAAAATTTTACTTTCATACACTTCATGTTATTAACATCCTCATCATTATATTCCTATAGGTTTGAAGTGGAACAATTATGAATTTAAAGCCAACAACTTCTATATTTTTTTTTGTGATTTGTTATTTTCTGAAAATTTATTGTGTATTAAGAGTACAATTTTGTTAAATTTATGAATTAGAGTTCTTTATTTTTTTAATGATAAGTACAAACAATTTAAAATTACTGGGATTTCTTAAAATCATCAGTGTCTTTCTTTTTTTTTTATTATTATTATTATTTGTTTCAATAATCTTGAAATTTGTATTGAGTTACAAAAATTATGCATGCTATTTATCTATTTTGTGAAATATAGTTAATTTTTACAATTATCTTCTGCATTTTCATTTCCTATTTCCAAAACTTCCACTAAAGTTCAGTAGGATATAAAAACAAAATTCATAACATTTCATTATCATAGTTTCAGTTCAAGAATTTTAATATTTTTGACCTTTAATTTATCATTTGATATTATAAAAATGATGTAAAAATTCTGTCACTATATTCTTGAAGGATAGTGGTTTTTCTGTTTTTAAATTTTATTTAGAATGATTTAATTCAAAGAAAACTATGAAAGTTTTTTTACATGTGTAACATCTAAAATGCTTTAATTCTAGTCAAATGTTTGTTAAAAATTAAAAGTATATTATACCCAAGAGTAAAGATATAAAATACTAATGACTCTTAATAATAAATTATCCAACATTTAACTGCATTTACAAATAAAGCTGATCAGAATTATTTTAATAAAATTTATAACAACATAGCAATTTATCAACAAAAAATTATTGATCTAAATATAAAACTTGATATTTACGTTTACCCTAACATATGTGAACATGGTTTTAAATAAAATTAAAGATACATAGATTAAATAGAATTTATTTATTTTTCTTTATATTATGACTTTAAACATAAAATAAAATAAAGAATTTTTTTTTTTAATTATTTTTTTAAATTAATAAGACTTTGTTAATAATAAAAAAAAAACTATTTAAAACTATTAGAATTCTCAGACATATTTGTAGACAAGTCCATATTATAACTAGAATTGTCAGCAGTTGAACTAGAATCTATAACCATTGCAGTACTATCATCTTCCATGGCATTACTAGAATCTTCCGTTTTTTTTCTTAATCTTCTGTTCCAAAGTCTCAATTTCGAATTTCTGAATGGTAGTACTACATCATTATCATCATTCATTTTCAAAAACCTGTCCTGTTTTTTTGGTTTCTTGATTTCATCATTTTCTACAATTACACTCTCCTCATCAAGATAATCATTAAATACAGGTGGTTCTTCAATGCACATCTCTAAAACACAGGTTAACATTGTACTACTAAATGTATCTTCACGTTTTTGACCTAATGCCTTATGAAATGTATCTACAGCATCTGCATAATTTTTACTAAGTGATTGAACAAACCCAATGCATGTTAAAGTAGAAGTATTCATCGGAGATATCACAAGAGCCTAAAAGAAAACATTGAGATTTAAAAAAGAGAATTATTATAATTAATTGTTTAAATTATTTTACTTGTTTATGATACTCTAAAGCTTTATCGTATTGTTGCAACTTCCGGTATACATGTCCTAAATTATTATATAATGATTCCCATTTATGAGATATTATCGGTTGTTTTATTTGTTTAATTCGTTCAAGTGCTTCAAGAAATCTTGATTCAGCTTCTTTATATCTTAAAATGCATTTAAATATTAACTATGTAATGTTATTAAAATATGATTAAATAAGATAGTATAAATAATCTAATTATCAACTTTATACCAACTTACAACTGGCCACTTAAGAGTAAATGCTATAAAAATAGGATTTTATAAAAAAAACAAATAAAAATTGTAGCATATTTCAAGCATTTAATTTGTCATTTAACTTACACACATTGAAAATTATCATACAAGTGTATATGACAAATTTTAAATCTAGAGAAATTTTTTTTCTATGTTACTGTAATATATTACTAATTTACAAAGGATGGAATTATGACTTTTACTTCAGAATTAAATATTAATATAAAATAAAGTATTAAAATTTTCACAATATTATACTTATTGAAATACTTATAATTATAAACAGGAATAAAAAAACCTTACATTTTAGGATATTAATTGGATCTTTACCGATTTATTAACTTTTAAAGCTATATTTTTTTATATGCCAATATTATTCATAGATATTTGTTTAATTAATTTAATAAAATATCAGTACTAAATACTGGGTTTAAAAGACAAATAATTCAAATATTTTACCAGAGAAGTCCAGAAATTAGTATAACTGGAACTTCAGTCATAAATAATAAAATAATAATTCTATATAAAAAGTTACTTACCTATGACTTTGAAATGCAATAACTCCTAACTCATGTAAGACAAATGGATCATTTGGAGCCATTTCTAAAGCTTCTTTTAAATATTTTTGAGCCATCATAATATTATTTGTCAATGAACATTCTAAGCCAATATACAAAAGAGGCAAATGACATCTAAATGTACAAAACCATTAGAAAAATATACTTGTGATAAATAGTGTAGTTATTAAATGAGTAACTAAAAATATCTAAAATAAATTACAAACCCTTTTAAAAGTTGTGATGCTTTGAAATAAGCTGCCATCGCTTGATCATGCTCATTTTCAACTGCAAATGAATGACCATAAGCTAACCAAGCTGGACCAAAAGTGTTATCAAGATTTGTAGCTTTCCCTAAATATCTTCTACTTTGGTCTCGTTTTCCTATAATTTTATAAATTTTAATATTGGTCATTTGAAAATAACCAAAATAATATGTGAAATATATAGTATACCAATAAGATAATAATAGCAGCCAACAGCAAACCATGCAATTGCTTGATCTGGTTGAAGATCTACCAATTTATGAGCCAAATAAAAAAGTTCTATAAATAAAATAAAATAACAGTTTTTAAATTGGATTTATTAAAATAATTTATAAATATGTATAACAAACCATTTGATTTTTCTAACTCAACTAAACAAGCAATGTGTATTGGTAAACATTCGGGGTGATATGGATCTTGTTTCAAAACACTTTCAGTAATTTGAAAACAATCTTTATATGCACAAGCATAATAATGGCGTTCAGCTTCAGCTTCTTGAATATCTAGATTGTCCATCATTAATTCAACAGGAATATCAAATTGTGAAAATGGGCCTGTTAATTTTGGTTCTTGATATTTTTTTAGTAGCACTTCGTATAATGGTTTTGTAATACAATCATTTGGATAATTGCTCCATGGTAATGACTGAATTAACATTTGTTCTAAAAACAAAAATTTGCAAATATAAAAAAAACAAGCTTAGTATTTTTATACAAAAAGTTAAAAGTAGGAGAAAAAATGAGATACAGATAAAATAAATTTTCATTTTTATTCCTTTACTTTTTTCTTTCAAAATAATACATCCCTGAATTAAAATTGTGAATTATATTTTATTTTTTATTTATTTATCACAACAGAATAATGGGCCCCACTGAGTATGCTCATATGAGGGCAAATGAAGACTTACCAAACAAATGTTTTCTTCACACGAATATGAAGTTTATAAAGAATTTGATAAACATTAACTATTATAGTTGTCATATGAAATAATACTATAAATATATTTTAGTAGAAAATAAATTATAACTTGTATTCGATCACAGGCCTAACAAAAATATTTAAATTTTTAAAATACAGACATTTATTTTAAATTATAAAATAATTAAAATGTATACTAAATGTTATTACACTATGAAGGTGAGGAAAAGAAGAGAAATACATCATTACTTTGGTAACTGATGGTACTTTAATACTATTCTGTTCAGTGATGAAAAATCATTAAAATATTAATGTGCTTTTATTTTTGTTAAATTTTCAGATAAAAATTTAAGCATAATATTTAGATATAATCATAGTTTATGCAGTACCTTAATATTGCAAATTTCAACTAATTTGACAATGAAGAGCTACATAACCCATTATACGTAAGTTCACATATTTTATAAAATAACTATTTTAGTAGCAATAAATACATTGCATCTGTGTTGATGCATTATATTTGAAATATCTTCAAAATTAAAAGCCATATATTTATTTGATTCTATTAATGAATCTATATGATTATATGTATATAAAATAATTGAAATATTTTTTATTATCGTTATAATTCTATCGAGGTAAGATAATTTTTAGTAGAAGCATTGATTATAGAATAGACTTATTATAATAAATCTATTCCATAATCAATGGTAGAAGATTGGAATACTTAGATTGAACTAAAAATCAGTCCTTACTATGCCTACCTGTATAACAAAATTCAATACAAAATTCAATACTAATAGAAGGAAAAATGTAGAGCTTTTATTATATTTTAACACATGCTAATAAGATGAATAAATGTACATTTAAATTTAAACTAACCTTCAAACGAAGTCAGCATTTGGTGTTGTATAAGAGCTTGAAATGCATCATAGCAGTGTACATCATTTCTTAAAGCCTCTCTGTAACAATCTGTTGCAAAATTTCTATTATCTAATGCTTCATATATTTTTCCTTTGATACAAAATAGAGCACTTTGGACCTGTATAATTAATATTTATTCATATTTTTAAATTAATGCATTCAAAATAAAATTATTATAAGACTTACATTAAAATAAGTCAAAGAGTCATGAGACTTCATATCCTGTTGTTGAAGTGACACATTACATGATGTTGGATTTACTTCAGAGTTAATAATATTCGCTGCTTCAGAAAAGTCTTTTGCTTCAACTAAACATCTCAATACCATATAGTAACATAGCATATCAGTCTAAAACAAATAAAAATAAAATTATTAAAAATTAATTTTGATATAAATTTAGATAGATTTTTATTTAGATTTAGTGACTAAATCAATTTATGAGCAGATCCTGTGGCAAATATTGATAATTTCTAACAATTTTATTATTTTTACAAATTTATAAACATTTTTAATTATTTAAATTAATAGAACAGAAAATATAAAGTATCCCTGTTTAAAAAGTAGATTAAACTAATAACAATTTATGATCACAAATAAAATACAAGAAAAATCAAATCAAATCAAAAATATAGTTTATAAGTAGTACTTATGTAATTTTTTTTTAAATAGATATATACTAAAAAATAAAAGTAAACATAACAAAGGTAATCAACTAGAATTACATATAAGAAATGAATAAATATAATTATGAATGTATACATTTGTATTAATTAATAATATAATGATTAAATATAGTGGTGACTCACTGTAGTATGGTGCACAAGAACACATGAAACACCCAAAAAAATTATACATAAAATTATTAGATTCCTGAGTAAATTATAATTGATTATAATGCACATAGTCTGTAATTAACAAAAATATTTATAGAAAAAAAAATTTTGTAACTTTTTGTGTTTAGAAATACGTCTATTGGCGATTAAATAATTAGCGTAGCACTTATTGTGCTACAAGTGACTGTACAAAAATTAGATATATGCGTAGATATGTCAGTTAGTATGTAACATGGTAGTTTGGAACAACAAACTTATTTTTATCGCTCCATGTATCACATCAATAGTGAAAATTAAAATGTGTTTATGTTGTATACATAAGTTATTTTCTTCTAATTTATTTTTATTTTACTCTAACAAAAAGCTTATAAGACTTAAAAAATAAAATGTAACTATACCAATAACAAAATTAATACATTTTTACCTGCCTACAGAGGTATCTTACAAATTTATTATGCACCACCTTATGTGAACTTTAGGAGCCGTCATTGGTTAAATATTATAACAATATAACAAATATAATTTTTGAGAGTTATAATTTATGAATATTTATAAAATTATACTTACTTTATTTATAACTAATTTTTCATATATTAAATAATTGTATCCAGTAGTAAATAATAAATACATATTTATTTAGGTATTAAATTATGTAAATATTTTTATTGATTTATTTTTTGTTCTAGTACAGTTTTTCTATAACGAGGTCACATTAAAATCTTAAAATATAGAATTTGTGTATTCAATACTAACAACCAAAAAATAACTTTTGAAAATAATTAAATATTTAAAATAAATAAATAATTTAAATAATTATATTTAATATTGGTTAATAAATTAGAATAACTTTGTCTTTGAGTTATATTCACTATTCTCACTTTATAGAACATTAAATACCTATTCTATGATAGAAATATATACAACAATGCAATAATGCAATACCATTTTATACTAAGGTATTAATATGACAGAATTAACTATAATATTACTATTGATTTTATTATTATTAAGTCTCTAATAAAATTAATGCTATCACAATAATAAATGACGATTGTACTGTTATTGTTGTAGAAAATAATAATTACCTTCTCATATAAATGTACATAAGCCATAACTATAATACCAATTATTTGATTCACAAATTTGAAATAAATGCGATTCTTTGAAATTTTATAGAAATTAAAATGTCAAATTATTTTTCCCTGCCATTGAAGAATGAAAATCCTATTTGTAACTATAGGTTTTTAATACGACTCCATTAAATTAAACTTCATATACAGGGTGGGGCAATTGTATTTTATTCAATATAAAGATTATTTTTAATTGTTATTAACAAAAATCTTAACTTTAAAAAATTATATTACATAAATGACCGCATCCATTTTGTATAGTCATATCATTTTTTCATACTGTCCATAACAATTTTTAAGATATGCATATCGATGGCAATAATTTCCTGTCTAATGTTTTCTTTTAACTCTAATAGTGTATGTGGTTTATTAATGAATACTTTAGATTTCAAATAACCCCACAAAAAGAAATCAGGCAGAGTCAAACAGGAGAACATGGAGGCCAAGCAATATCACCATTCCGCGAAATCACACAATTCGGAAACATTTTTCTAAGAACAGCCATTGAAATACGCGCTGTATGGCTGGTAGCACCATCTTGATGGAACCATAGATCTTTTTTTGAAGTCTAAAGTGTTCATTAATAAGCCACATACACAATTAGAGTTTAAAAATAAAAAAATAAACTTAAGACGGGAAATTAAAGCCATAGATGTGCATATCATACATAGTTATAGGCAGTATGAAAAAACGGATAGCTGACTGTATAGACAATACAAACGGCCAATTAAGTACTGTAATTTTTAAAAATTAAGATTTTTATTGATAACAGTTAAATATAACTTTGTGTTGAATAAAATAAAATTTGTTTCATTATTTTGTTTTTAATACTTGACTAATAAACTTCATAAATATTCATCAGAATCCATTGTCCCACCCTGTATATAGAATACATTTATACAGATAATTTCATCAGGATATCACAATCGGCCACTTTGTGGTCTGTAATTATATAAAAATAAATAAATAATAAAAATCTATAAAACTTATATATTCTTACTTTATCCAATCCTTTATTTCTTATAAGCACAACAGCTCTTTGGTATTGTTTTAACAAAAACATACAACTAGCTAGTTGGTAAACATCTCTTGGATCAAAATGACTTAATGTGGCTGCTTTATCAGCCCAAAATAAAGCAGCTGAATATAATTGCTAAATTCATAAAACATGTTATTAATTAACTGTACACACATTAATTTAATTATTAATACAAATATCTGTGTTTAAATAAAAATATACCAAATCAAGATGGGTGCGAACTAATTTTCTGGTTTTTTCCAGCTGAGGATTACTACTTTGTTTCATACTTAAATTGTCGCATGAAATTTTATATAAGATTACAAAACTCAAATGTATAGAGTCAAATTAAAAATATTTACAGTTAAACATTTAAACGGTACAGAAGAAGTTAGATGAAAAAACTAATACCAGTTTGTTCTTATCAACTATTATCATTCAGTTTATGATTATGGTTACTAATCTTCGGCTGTGGTAAAAGTGGTGTTAACTTACGATGTTGATAAAACGTTCTTTCACTTCTATACCACGATTATAGATAGACTCTATAATCGTGTTCTATACTAACTACTACTATTATACTATTATTAGTGACGTGATATCGAAAGAAAAGTATCGATACTTTTACTTGGTATCAAATCGAATTAAAATACTTTTATTTTTGTTTTTATATATTAATTAAACATAAGAATTTCCTAACCTAAGGCTATCTAAATCTAGGGATATTGACAGTTTACATAATTTTTAACATTCTAACATGATAATTAAAATATTTTTAAGTACTAAGGATAATTACAATTGGTAATAATAATATACATAAGTAAGGTGATTACAATAATATTCTGATGTTTACATATTTACAATAGTATAACTATAAGTAGCTGAAGTCGTAGAGTGATCTGGAAGAAGCGCATGTGTAGGGTGAAGATTTGAATGTTGGGAGATGGCTTAGTGTAGGAGGTCGTGAAGACGACCACGTTTTAATCGGCGATGAGTTGTGTGGGTGAGGAGGTTATAGTGAATTGCGCCTGATGAGTTTGGAAGAGAGCAGTGGACATTTTATGCTAATGTCTTAATATGAGCTTGGATATCTTTGATTTGAAAGTCTTTGTGGAGATTTGCATTTCTGACAAACCACGGAGCATTTGCAATTATTCTGAGGACTTTGTTTTGGACAATTTGCATTTTTTTGATGTGCGAGGATGCACAATTACCCCATAACGGGCAAGCGTAGGTAAGAATTAGGCGTATAATTTGTTTAAAAATTAGGAGAGAGCATTTTTTTTGAATAGTTGAATTTTTGTTCAGGATGGGATAAAGCATTGAGATGCGCTGGTATGCTTGCTGGACTTTGGATAAAATGTGGGGCCCCCACGTGAGTCGTTTGTCAAGAGTTACACCGAGGTATTTAACCGTCGGTTGCCAGGGTATATTTTCACTGTCAAATTTTAGTTGTGGGGGAGTAATATAGCGACCCCACAACTAAATAGCGATAGGGTATGTTTTCTTTTGAAACGGAGTATAGGTACAATGTTTACGTAAGGTTTTGTAGTATGTGATAGCTAATTGGTTAGAATTTAATCTAAAAAAATATCTTATTCTTCTTTACTCACATTATCTGCGGTATACGAGGTGTGTAAATAAAGTTATGAGACTGATAGTGTAGCTAGTTATATGGCAGCACTAATGGCTTTCCGATTGAAAAAGCTTGTAGATAAACATTTAATAAACCTTCAGTACGAGTTTGAACGGTATACGTAAGCATACGATCGATAAAATTGCTTTTTATGTACTGTGTTTCTCATTTATTTTTCGTATTTTACACGTAATATTTACGCATCGAACAATGCTAAAACGAGAAAGAAGCTAGGTTTGGCAGTACGCAAAGTGCATAGAGGATAAGGCATATTTTAATTTATGCGACCATGATAAATATAATGCATTTGTTTGTCCTGACAGTAAAACAGGTTCATTAGAAAGGCATTTATCAGGAATGCACGAATTAAATTCAGAAACCTGACATGATATGTAAGTACTTTTAAAAGCATATTTTTTCCAATGTAGTTAAACTTTAACTACAGTTAAACAGTATGAGTATATGTTTAATAAAATAAACTAAAGGACATTTAATATAGAGTATAGAAATAATCAGTAATTACATTCACTTTTTTTTTTAATTTTTTTTTTTTTATTGAAATTTATGACCAGGAAAATTTTTGTCACAGTTAATTTTAGGAGAAAGCAATAAAGAACGGAAATTTGCTTCGTAAAGGGGAAACTTATCAGATTTGAGAATGTAATTTCGAACATCACTTAGAGAATGAGCAATTGAAGCAAGAACAGGAACGGATCTGTTAACATAACGTCAAGCAAAGAAGACATCAATGAAAGTATTATAAATATTTGGATTGCGTTTCGACAAATCCTTGAGAAGAAATTTACCTGCAAGCAATTTTCATCTAAGATTCAAAGGTTGACAGGCTGTTTCAATATCGATAATGGCAGGAGTAGATTTTAAGACACCGAGGATAAATTTGAGACATGATGATTGCAAATCCTGAAGTTTACTATGATGGGAAAGAGCAGAAGAGCCTGAAAAAAAAACATCCATAATCCAGTTTTGCACGAATGACAGATTTGTTAATTAATAATAATGAAGAAGGATGGGAACCCCACCATGCATTGGCTATCGATCTTAAAAATTTAGACCAACGAGCGCAAAATGTAGTAAGATCGTTGATGTGGGGCGCCCCGGTCTAGAACATTTCGGCGTGGCCATCTCGGCGTCGCCATTTCGGCGTGGCCATTTCGGCGTAGGGTCATTTTGGCGTAGAGATGTTTTGAAGTTTTATAAATTTAAAGTTATTTATTTAATATTATTTATTATTTATATTATTTAATCATCATATATCTGACAGAAAATTTATTATTTAATTATTATTAATATATTTATTCTAATGAAATAAACCAAAAAATGTATAATAAACATAACAATTAAAATAAGGAGAATACTATTAAAATTATAAATAAAATTTTATATAAAAAAATACATAAATATATCTGAAAGAAAACATATTTTTTAAACGCAATTAAAATCACTTTTATGGAAAAATCTAAAGTGACTACGCCGAAATGAATTAATGCCGAAACGACCTACACCGAAGGTCCATTTCCCCAGCACCCCCACTTTCAAATTTTGGGTCCGATCTGATCCCAATCGATTGTACCTCGTTTGTACTTGATTGTACCTCTAGTCCCTTCGTTTGTACCTCAACAGTTTTTAAGTTATCCCTGTTTTAGTTTTGAAGGTGTTGGAGAGATATTTGAACCCAGCTCGACCTTTAAATTTCGCTTCCGATCCGATCCCAAACGTTTGTACCTCGTTTGTTCCCGATTGTACCTCAACGGACCTAATTAATCCCAGTTTTATTTACAGGGGTGACGGGGAAATTACCCTTTTACCCTGGGACATGAAAACAGTGTATTGAAAGTTAAATTTTTTCTATGATACATTTGTTAACGGATATTAAGTTATACCTGTCTTACTATCAAGTACAATTTCAACAATTTTAAATTCCATTTGCTTTAAATGATTTGGAATTTTGCATTTTCTGCTTCAAATGTATTTCCATGACTAGTATAAGTGTAGGCGTACATCATATTCAAATTTTCAATGCGTTTTTAATAAAAACAAATTAAAATACAATCGGTTGAATATAAATATATGTGTATGAAAATTGTTACAAAAATTATACTAATCAACTTTACTTTAATTTTGTTTGAAAAACTATATACGTATTTCTTTTTAATTTACTATTTAAAATATATATTTATTTTATTCCTTAATAAAACGTAATATGTGTCTTATTCAAATTGATTCAATGGTATTTATTTTGTTATTAGAACTCAAATATTGAAATATTTTACCATGTAGTTTGTGTAATTAAATGTGCCTGTTTATTATGATTATTTAATTATTATTTATTAATTATTTAGGAACACGTAATTTTTCGTTCGGATTATGACTTTGATCGGGAATATATTTTTTTAACGGTTTAAAATTAACTAAATTTAAGTCAAATGTCGAGTTAAATCTTTTTTATTATTTATATATTATTTTATTTTAAGTTAGTTTACACTTAAAATTTAATTATAACATCCAAAGAATATTGTTGTATGAAATCAACCAAAAGTTTCTTTAAAATGTTTAAATTATATAAGAGGCCTAAATAACCAAAAAAGTCTAGTAAACCATTACTGGTTGTGATTGAAAATAAAATAACTAAACATCAAAAAGCTAGAATACTAGAATATATTTTCTCAATACATATTCATTGAACTAAGTAAGTGATACTTGTTATGTGGTAGATAATTAAAAATAATCATCTAGTACAGAAGGCGACAAACAACTCCAGCGCGGCGATGGCGTGGTGAAACATTGATGTATTGGTCGTAGGTGAGTTAATTGTTATAATAAGAAAAAAACCGTCAGTGTATATTTCTACGAATTGTCAACGGTTTCAACATAAGGACCGACGGCATAATTTTATTATAATCCGACATCATCTGCTCTGCGATAATATTATTTTATCTGAGAAAAGATTATTCCATCAAATACTGAAAAAATCCTCTATAATTGTTGGCTTTTAATCTGGTTATTATGGATGTTATCAAAATTCAATAATTTCTCGTTAAATATATGTGAGTAATTTTTGTGTTAATAGGTAGTTAGCAAAAAAATTTATCAAAACTGTTTATTATGAGAAAATGTCAATATTAGAGTTATAATAATCAAAATAAAATACCGTTCGATCAATTTAAATACGACCGTTTTATTTTTTATTTTTTATAAAGAAAATACATATTTTTAAATAGTGAATAAAAAATAATTGTGTATATAGTTTATGAAAACAGAATGAAATTACTTTTGATTAATACGTATACAACTATAACATATAGAAATTATTATATTCAACCGTTTGTTTATTCAATTTTTATTAAAAATACATTGTAAATTTGAATATGATGTACGCCTACACTTACACTAGTCATGGAAATACATTTGATGCGGAAAATACAAAATTATGCAAAATTTTAAAAATTTTACCAACACGAACTTAAAAAATGTTGAAAATGTACTTGATAGTAAGACAGGTATAACTTGATATCCGTTAACAAACGTATCATAGAAAAAATTTAACTTTCAATACACTGTTTTCATGTCCCAGGGTAAAAGGGTAATTTCCCCGTCACCCCTGTAAAAATAAAACTGGGATTAATTAAGCCCGTTGAGGTACAATCGAAGGGACTAGATGTACAATCAGGAACAAACGAGGTACAAACGTTTGGGATCGGATCGGACCCGAAATTTAAAGGTCGAGCTGGGTTCAAGCATCTCTCCAACACCTTCAAAACTAAAACAGGGATAACTTAAAAACTGTTGAGGTACAAATGAAGGTACTAGAGGTACAATCAGGTACAAACGAGGTACAAACGATTGGGACCGGATCGGACCCGAAATTCGAAAGTGGGGGTGCAGGCATTTCCCCAGCACCCCCAAAATTAAAATTGTGATAACTTAAAAACTGTTGAGGTACAAACGAAGGGACTAGAGGTACAATCAGGTACAAACGAGGTACAAACGATTGGGACCGGATCGGACCCGAAATTCGAAAGTGGGGGTGCAGGCATTTCCCCAGCACCCCCACAATTAAAATTGTGATAACTTAAAAACTGTTGAGGTACAAACGAAGGGACTAGAGGTACAATCAGGTACAAACGAGGTACAAACGATTTGGACCGGATCGGACCCGAAACTTGAAAGTGGGGGTGCTGGGGAAATGGACCTCTACACCGAAACGGCCACGCCGAAACAGCTCCGCCGAAATGGCTACGCCGAAACGTCCGGCCCCGGGGGCGCCCATCTGAGTTTAGAGTCCGGATTCAAACCTAGATAAGTATGATTCATATTTCTAGGAATTATAACATCATTTATTTTGATGTCAAGACAGTGATTGAAGCGACGTCTGGTATAGATGACGACTTTGCATTTGTTCTGCGTAATGGAGAAAAAAGAAGAGGTTAGAACAGTCGATAAAAAATCTAAGGCACTATTCATAGAAGAAACTGCAATATCGATAGATTTATTATTAGAAAATTTAACGATGTCATCTGCATAGACGATACACTTGAAACCTGAAGAATTTAGATGTTCAACAATATAGCACATATATAAATTAAATTAAATGGGACTCAGGCAGCTACCTTGTGGAAGACCAGTTGAAGTAGAACGTACATTGGTGGATCCGAAAGGAGAACGAAAATGTAATTGTCTATTTGAAAATAGAAGAGAAATGAAATTGATAAATGATGATGGTATATTTAAAGAGTTCAAATAAGATAATAATAAAGGAATATGAACAGAATCATAAGCTTCTCGGATATCTATAAAGGTAGATACAAACAATTCTTTATTATTAAAAGATTGATAGATTTGACCAATAAAACTGGCGAGACAATCAGTAGTACCTCTACCACGTCTGAAAGTAAATAGATTGTCAGGAAAAATGAAATTAGATTCAAGCCACCAATCAAATCTGACTTTGAAAATGTGCTTTATAGTTTTACATAAGGCAGATGACAATGCAATTGGACGAAAAGAATTAATGGCATGACCTTTAGAAATGGGAATAAATTTAAACTCAGACCAAGAATTTGGTATTTGATTAGTTTCGAATAACTTATTAAGAATGGAGAGAAGAAGCTCAATAGCAGCCGCAGGAAGATATTTTAGCATGATAGGAGAGATGTTATCAACTCCCGAAGCAATTGATTTTCGCGAATTAATTGCTGAGTTTAATTCACCCAGTGTGAGTGGCATTTTGAAATAATGTTCAGGGAAAGTAGAGGAAGGCACATCAAGGAGATTGGAAGCTGATTCTAATTCCGATGGTACATAACAAGGAGCCACTTTGGCGCAGAAATCTTCGAACCAATCATCGTTAAGAGTACGAATTGTGGGTTGGATGCAATTGCGAAAACGTTTGGCAGTGTGCCAAAGAGACTTTAAAGAGGATGACGGATTAAGATTTGAACAAAATTGTTACCAAGCGAGACTTTTTTTATTTTTTAATAAATGGATTGTTGAAACTATTATTATAATTATAAAAGCCCGATGGGGAGCCGGAGCGGCGGTAAATTTTAAAAAGATATTTTCGTGATTTGACTGCTAGAGTACAATTGGAATCCCACCAAGGAGGTTACTGAGCAAAATGATTCTTATGTTGGGATTCGGATGGTATGGATTGTTTGGCAGCATTTAGAATTGATCGTACGCTTTTATAGGACAACTTAAATCTTCAATAGAGAATAAATTATTATTAATTAATTGTGAAAATTGATTCCAGTCGGCTTGATTTAAAACAAATTGTACTGAGAAAGGTGGAAATTCAGATAAATTGGGTGGATTAGAGCGATCGTGTGTATTAGAATTTGTGGTAATAATAATAGGGAAATTATCACTACCATGGAGATCAGTCATGGTGTGCCATGCGGATAACCAAATAAGGTTAGGGGATGAAAAGGAAATGTCGATGGCTGAATTGGGGCAGTTAGGTCTACCTAGATAAGTAGCAGTACCTGAGTTTAAGATACTGAAGCCAAGCGAATTTATTGTTTCGTTAATTAAATTACCTCGACGTGATGCATTGGTGGAACCCCAAGCTGGATGATGAGTATTGAAGTCACCGCAGAATAAGAAATTATTAGATCCCAATTGAAATAAAGAGTTCCATACTTCTAAGGAAATAGAAGAATCACCTGGAATGTAACAAGATCAAAACGAAATAAGAGGGAGGTTTAGGATATTTAAAACTTCTATGCCTACGATGTCTATTTTATTGTAGGAAAAGACTCGTTGTAAATTTTGATTTATTTCGATAATACGTACTTTTAAGGAAGATGGGTTGCAATGGCAACGCCACCATAAATGTCAAGTCAATCTGATCTAAAAAGATTATAATGAGGTATATGGAGCTTGCGAATAAGAGAAAGCCAAGTTTCAGAAATTAAAGCGATAGCACAATTGGCTGAAGCTAATAAATTTTGAATTGATGAGGAACGAGCCGGGAGACTTCGAATATTCCATTGTAAAATATTAACGGAGTTCATTAAATCGAAAAAAGATTAAATTAGTGTATTCCACTACGAGAAGAAGTATAATTTGGAATGGATAACAGAGAAAAAATGGACTACTCGATTGTGTTTTAATGAGAGGTAGTAGAATGAGAGGAAATATTGGGGAATTTAATAACGATTCCGATAATAAAGTGCGAGCGTGTTAATCCAAGAAAAATCATTATTTTGAGAAAAAGATTCTATTTAAGAGGTATTATTGGAAACACTCCTTAAAGTATTATTGTGGCGATAGCTGGCATATTTCAGGAAAGAGCTGTTAGGATTGGAAAAATTTAATTGGGCGGAAAGGAAGTTAAAATGTTTGTTAACAGGTGTAGGAGAACGAGGATGAGATTTTTTTAAATTATTTTGATGGGAATGATTGGAAGTTAGGGCAGTGGGAGGTAGAACAGGATAGGATTGAGGAGGAAAATTATTCGGAGAGGAAACCGTTGGTTTCTTATTTACAATATTCGAATAGGTAAAATATGAAGTGACCTGATTATGTTTTTTGAAGGAGACTGCTTCACGGAAGGAAATGTTTTCCATGACCATAATTTTTTTGATGTCACGTTGAGCGTTCAAACTACAGACACTTATTACATTGGAGTGGACGCGCACACTTGGAGATACTTCTAATGTAATATTAAAAATATAAATAATATGCGGGATTTTGTTTGCTAGAAATTTAAGTTCAACTATACGTGTGGGCGTAGGAATCCCATCTCTGTTGACGACTATGCGTTTGAAAGCTTTAATTAGTACGTCACAAACTACCCCTTCCCAGAAGTCTTCTTCGGGAAAGGAAGTATCGAATTTTGTAATACCATGTGAGTAGATTAATGTTAAAGGTATGTATGCGGAGAGGTTGTAATCAGAAAGAATTGGAGAATTAAGGCATGTATTTGCATAAACAATAGAATCAAAAGTTATTTTAATTTTCTTAAAGCCGTTTGGTTTAATGTTGTTAATACCAAGAAAATTTTTTGTGAGGAACTTTGCCCATTTGAGTGCATGTCAAAAACCAGAGATTACGTTTGAATCGGAGAGTTCAATAATGATTATTGGTGGTCCATTGAAGTCGGAGTTGAAGTGCTTAAGTTGAAGATCAGCAATGTGGTATGTATGAATGGTACCGGGTAATATCGAATGAGAAATATTGGTATTTGTGATTATGTTAACGCTCACGGGTTCCGTCGAATTGTTGATAATCATTGTTTCATTATCGGTACTGTTATTATTAATCGGCAATTCGGATGCATCGGTAATCATGGAAATGTCGTACGTAAAATTATCAATGTTTAACAGCTCAAGGGCCGGGTGATTATCGATTATGTGTTGTAATCCAGGTGAGATAGAATCTTAAGCGTAAGTTACCTTAGTATTAGCAGATTTGTCTTTTTTCTTTTTGCATTCGGCTACTTTCCATTCGGTGTCAACACTACGACTTAAGGAAGTGCCAGATTTTAATTTGTTGGTCCCGGGTTTTTGGCCGAGAGACCGGCCGCCTCTGCTTGGCGGCAACGGCATTAAATTATAATATTAAAACTAATTAGATATTGTGGTTTATCGGTGCAATTAACGGATGGAAAGGCGACCGTTAACGATGAGCGGTGAAACGCGACTGAATTATATTCACTTACACATGCAAACACAGCATAGGTAATCGGAATTTTTTTAATTTATCAGACATCCTGAATTTCGGCAATTTATAAATTTTTTAAATCAATGTATTTCATATTTTTAAAAACAACGGCAGAATCGAAAATTGGCGTTAGTCGTTAGTTTCGAAATAAAAACAATTTGAAATTTGCCTATTATCATAATAAGTACAATTCACCACTTCTTAAGAAAGTAGATAGTAGATCTGTGGCCTAGTAGTAATAAAAGGTTGTTGCATATATGCTATAAGTAAGTTTTAATCAATGGTTATTTAAAATTATATTATTTTTTCATGATCTATTTATTCAAAATAATTCATTTTTTTTGTTTATTGAGTGGCCTAATAGTTATACCCAATTTGTACTATATTTTTATATACATACAGTGCTGTAGCTAGAACTAGATGGGCCCCGATGCAAATTTTATCTGTAGACCCTTTATATAGGCGCACATTGGGTGTGAATGTAGGGGTGCTGGAATAATTGATGGTACACAGATCTGTGGAGAGCTTAGCCCTCCATAGTCCACACCCCCCTTAATCTTCTTCTTCTTCTTCTTTTGCCTCGCCTTCCTCCCAACTATTTGGGGTTGGCCACCCTTGTCCTACACCTCCACTTTACTCGGTCAATCACATCTCCTCTGCACACACCGACAGCCCTCATGTCATTCTCCAAAGTCTCCAACCATCTCTTTTTTGGTCTTCCTCTTCCTCTTTTCCCTTCAACGTCCATCTTCATAACCATTCTTACTGCATTCGTTTCCTCTCGCCTCTCACCCCCCTTAATAATATAATAAATTGCATTGCAATAATTGTAAATATTTACTTATTAATATTCTTACTTTTAGATTCTGAACGGAGTGATGGAATCTATTGGTTTTACAATGATGTGTGTTTTTTTTTTTTATTTTTTTATTTTTTGTGTCTGACGACACCTTTTTTGGCAGTAAAAATGCTTCGATATGCTTATGTAGCAACTTTTCTGAAAGGAAAGTGAATCTAGTTGGTATTTTGGTCAAAAGTAAAAAATTTTCAATATTTTTTAAATGTGACGTGAAAAACCCTAAAAAAATAAGGGAAAAACGGGAGTTTTTATGCAAAACCAGTTTTCGACAAAATCAAATATTTTATTTTGCTATAACTCAAAAACTAATCGATGTAAATACTTGAAATTTTCACTAAATGTTTAGATTAGCGTTCTCTATACACCGTTAAATTTTCAAAGTATTTTGACTTTTATTGAGCTCTTTATAGACAATTGAAATTTTCAATTTTATTAATTTTTTTTTTTTAAAATAACGATTAAATTTTTTTGGCAGGCCAGAAAATCTTGAAAATTTAATACAAGGTTTCTTATAAGTTGTTCCTTAACTAATAAAAAAAAATCTAAAATCGGAAGTCACAATTTTTTTTATAAGTGCTCAAAGTTCCAATTTATACGAAATATGTAAACATTGCGAAAATTTGCAAGTTATTTTGTAGATAAAAATTCATAAAATGTTTTCTGTTCATACTTAAGGTTCAAAATTTTAACACTAGGTTATCTTTATTTTTCTTATAAAAATGTAAATTTTGAAAAAACGATCAAGTTAATAGTAATTCATGAATACCATAGGATGAATTCCAATATTTCATATATATTTTTTTCAAATACTAAAAATAATTTATAAAAAAAAAATTCTTAAAATAAAACATATCTTAATTTATTAAATGCTTTAAGATTATTCCCAAACATTGAAAATTAAACACAATCTTGCATTTTTGAATAATATAAAATGTGCCATTCTAACAGGTTAACAATATTTCCGACGCGAATATCAAAAAATAATTTGTGATATCTTTGTCAGCACTGTAGTAAATTATTTTAATTACATGGATTATCACTAGAACTGTTAAAAATTGTTCATAAAACTTATTTTTCATTTTCTTTTGTTATTTATTATGATGTTTTGATTTTTCAATAGGATATATTTCCTTAAGATTTTGAATGTTAATGCTTGTATATTATTATTATTACATATTTTAATGTTATTTATAATGAAAATGCTTAGGCGTGAATTTAAAATTTTGGACTTTTTTAATTATTCGCCAATTTTATTTTGCAAAATATAACTTAAATTCCTAGGCTAAAACTATTTCGAAATGGTAAGCGACCTTAGTAACTAATAATAGATTAAGTCATTTATATGAAGCCATATCAATTGCAATAATTATTTTTATTTTCATTCATAAACTGATTTAATTCATAGTAACCATAATTGTTCATCTTATATTTTATTGTATACATTATAAAGTCAATTAATCAACTGATGTTTGTATCATTTAATTTACAGAACAAATTAAAATCATCTCAAAAAGATAAAGTGAAAAAATTTATGACGTTTACACAAGCATCTGAAAACGTTGCCATTTTTTGTTTAGCAAAAAATGACTGGAAATTGGAACAAGCATCAGATAACTTTTTTCAAAATCCAGTTGAATATGATACTATTAAGATCAACACACAATTAGGTTATTCAGTAGATAAACGAAAGTTGGAAACCATGTATGCTAGATATCGAGGTAGAACTTCATATTTTTTAGTAATTAATATTATTATTAGTAATAAGTAGTAAAAAATATTTTTATTATCTATTGACATAATAAATAGTTTGAATTAATATAATTTTATTTATCATATCAGCTATATATATATTTATATACATTTTATTTGATTTAATTTAAATTATTCATTGTGTGTCATATTTTGATTTTGTACCGTAATGTTGACAAATTTGTTAAGTGAATACTTTCAGAAAATGTTTTGATATTAAATTATTTATTTTTGATTTTTTTGAAAATATTATTTCTATTTTTTATTTAATTATATATTATTCTAAAATTTGTAAATCAATTGTGTTATAATACATCATAAATTGCATAAGAAAAAACATTGATTGATAATTCCATTCTTACAAAAAACTTGTGACATTAATTAGGGCATTCTCCCTAAATTATGCTAATAAATAATTCTTACACATAGTCTAGTGATTATAACTTACCAATGTAGCTAATATTTTAGATAACTTTTTTTTTATTCATGATTTTTAATAATTTATATTCTACTATATAATTTAAATTTGATCAACAAGAAATTAAAATATTTCAGATCCAGCAGAACCTAACAAAATTAATGTTGAAGGTGTTATGCGTTTACTGGATGAGCTCAAATTACCTCCTGACTCTATATTAGTGCTCATTATTGCTTGGAAGTGTCAAGCAGCAGCTCAATGTGAATTCACAAAACAAGAGTTTTTCAATGGAATGTCTAGAATGGGGTAAATTTATTTATATTCTATTTTATAAATTTTATTTTAACGCAAATATTATCTTTATAAATATTTTTAATATAATCTCAACTGCCTAGTAAAAGTAAGATTTTGAAAAAAACTAAAAAGCATTAGTTATTTCAAAAGTTTGATATTATTTCTTTGTTATTTTTTATTTTAAATAAACATACATTTAAGTTCTGACTTAAGTATAGTTATTTTTTATTTAAATACATTTTTAGTTTTTTAAATTCACTAAAATAATGTTTCTTAATTATTATATTTTCTCTATCCCTCTTAACAAATTAGGTTTTTAACATTATTAAAATCTTGAGTTATATTTCTATATTATTCTGTAATCAAAAAATGTTGTATACCCTCTTGATTTAAAAGTAAACTTAAGAAATTATGAACGAAAGCCAACTCTGAATTATAAACTTTAGCATATGAAAAACGAAATTCTGAATAGGTTCTTGGTTTGATTTATTATTAATTTGTAACTTTAATTGTTGTCCTGGGGTTTTTCTAGATATATCCCAGTCTTTTGACCGCGTATGGCATGATGGACTTCTATTTAAACTCAAACTTTTCTCCCTTCACCATACTATCTCATAATCCAATCCTATCTTGGAAACCGATCTTTTGTATTTCGTCACAAAAATGAATACTCAATTCTCCAGAAAATTAAGGCAGGAGTTCCTCAGGGTAGTGACCTCGCCCCATTACTCTATAATGTTTATACTTCCAACATGCCTATTTCAAGTCAAACTCTCGTCGTCACCTATGCCAACGACACAGCAATACTTGCTTCAAATATTGATGCTGATATTGCATCTCATAACTTACAGCTACATTTAAATAAAATTGAATCTTGGGCCAATAACTGGAAAATAAAAATTCACGACAAAAAATCCAATCAGGTTAACTTTACTCTAAAAAAAAAGGAATGTACTCCACTCAAATTCAATAATAAACAAATTTCACTACAGCAATCAACTAAATACTTAGGTATCATTCTGGATAAAAGATTAACTTGGGCAAATCACAGAAAAAATAAACGCAAACAACTTAACTCTTGCCTCCACTTACTTCGGCCCCTACTAAAATCCAACTTGAGTCTTAAAAATAAAATAACAATTTACAAAACAATCTTAAAGCCAGTATGAACTTATGGCATCCAATTATGAGGTCCTGCTAAACCAGAAAACATCTGACCCATTCAAGCCTGTGATAGTACATCACAAATTCAGCCTTCCATTCCGACTTAAAACTCCAAACGGTAAACGAAATTGCCAAAAACCACTATGAAAGATTCCACTCTAAACTAATAAACCATACAAACATTTTCATTTACACAATGTCCTCTCTCATACTGCCACAAAACGTTCCTCGTCGATTAAAAAGGAATTAGGCTAGAGACCTTTTAACATAAAATTATCAGCAAATCTTAATAATTTCTGAGGTTCTGCTGCTGGGCAGTCTCCTCTTCAAGTTTTTTTTCATGTTAAATTATCAAAAAATCATTTTTACTTATTGTTACATAAACAGATTGTAAATATACTTTTAAATAAACAAAAAAAACAAAAGAAAACTTTAATTGTTTTTATTCTTAGTCATGGCCAAATAATATCATGTGGTCATGTTCTATATGCCAAAAGAACTCTAAACTAGTTAAATATTTTATCATTAGTGATTATAAATAAACACCTATGCATCCCACTTCTAATAATTTCCAAATTGTAATCCTTATCATTATATTTATTAATCGAACCATAGAATTGCTTGTATAAGTAGTTATAACTGAACATCGACTTTCTATTTTTTAGTTTACATGCTTCATAAATTATTAAACAAGAATTTGTAATGGATTTAAGTATTTATAACTTTCATACAAGTACAGTATTTTAAATATATTGATTCTTCTTAATTTACTTTTTATTTTTAATGTTTTTAAACAACATAGTAATTTATAAATAAATTAGTAATTTATGTACTAATTCAGCGGTTCTCAAATTTCTTGAGATGCATAAAAAAATCCACAGAGTCCCAAAAACCAGAAATACCAATTTTACAACTAATAAAAAATTATGAATCAATAAATTCCTTTTTAATTTTTTTCTTTACAATAAGTGTGCATGATGTATAAAATAAAATTTTGTAGTTTAATTTAAAAAAATATAATATGAAATTGATTTAGTAATTTAATAGTTTTACTTAATGAAAGGAACGAATTGTTTTTTTTTCATTTACCAGTATTTTAATATTTAGCTTAATAAAAGAAAATTGAATGCGCATGTCTGTTTCAGCTTATAATTTGTTGTGGCATTTTGTTTTTGTTAACGTATATGATGAAAATCCCCTTTCCCTAAAATATGTTGTTGGAAAAGGTAATAGTATTCGTATAGCTTTTTTAACCATAGATTAATATTAATTTTGAATACTGCTACTGCACCAAAAATCTGTTAATGACATTTCATTAAACAACATTTTTAAAAATGAATCAGTAGTAATTTCTATTAATTCTTCATACTGAGTCATGAAGATTTCTTCGGGTTTATTTTTATTTTTTTTTTAATGGATTTTTAACCCAATCATTTTTTTGTATATATTTTATATCTCCACTTGCTGGAAAATATTTTTCTAATTAAGACAGTATTTAATCTAAGCCTTGTGCTATTTCATTGTATATTTCATCAAAATCATCAATATTTCAATCAATTGATTTCAAATATTCTTTTAATAAACTATAAATTTCACGTCTAGAAACAGAACAATTCCAGAATTAAATTTTATTTCAAAGCTTAATTTTTTTCATTTGCCTTGAAAATGGTGGTCATTTACCTTGTAAGAATAAATTTACTTCATTTAATTTTGTGAAGATGTCTGCCAATTAGCTTAGTCAAAATAACCAAAATTTATATCTCTACTTAATTTAGATGTGCCCGCGGAGCACAGTTTGAGAATTGTTGTGCTAGATATAAGAAGTATTGATAATTTATTCTAATTCAATATTTGTGTGCTGTGGTATCTAAAAATAATTATATTACTACATTCTAGTGCAGTCTTGGAAACGAATGCATAATTGAATCAGTCGTTTGAGAAACCCGTTTTATCGAATCTCGTTTTATTGTGGATTTTGACTCTTCATAAGTATACCTACTTATTTCAAGAGAACCCCGATTTGTCCATCGTTTACAATAGTTATTTCATTTCGTCAAAGTTTTCAGAATCAAGAGAAACCCGTCTAGTCCAGGACATGTCGAGTTTCTCTGTACTGTGTACGCGCGACTAGAGTTGTGGGACAAGTCGGGTTTCTCAAACGACTGATTCAATTTCTAAAGGAAGTTTGATTAATTTGTATTGAAAGTATCATCTTATTATACGTGCATAAACACACAAATTGAAAAAAAAAATGCTAAAAATAGCTTGGGAAATAAACAAAAATAACTTAGTTTATCCACTTAAATTAATATTTTTTTCATTTTCTAACAAATTATTTTTTTTATATTAAAAAGAAATTTACAATCTGTACATAAAAAACAATAAATATTACGAATAACAATGGCGTGAATAGCATGATTAAGGAAGAGGGCTATTGGCAACACCCTCATAATTTTGAATTTATAAATTTATTATAATAGGTCACAAGACCAGTTCTTTTTTAAACGTCGTTTTGGGTTTTCAAGTAGGGTGTTAGAGGACATATTTTTTATAAGAGGATTTATAATATATATATATATATGTGTGTGTGTGTGTGTGTGTGTGTGTTAGAGTCGAGTTTGGATTGGAATCTTTTATAGTGAGCGGTAGCTAGTTCTTTAATGGTTGTGATGTTGAGGTCTTTGTAAAGCGAAGCATTACTTATGTACCATGATGCGCCTATGATTAGTCAAAGAGTAATGTTCTGATGAGCTTGTATTGGACAGATGTTGGAAGGTTTAGTTGATCCCCAAATTTGGATTTCATAAGACCAGATGGGTCTTATTATTGTCTTGAAAATTAATAATTTTGATTTTAGGCTTAGTTTGGATTTTAGCAGTGGACAAAGTTTGTGAAGTCTTATGTTTACTGCTTGTGTTTTTTGTTGTAAATAGGGTCCCCATGTGAGGCACTTATCTTATGTTAAACCTAAGTATTATATTTTATCAGATGATGGTATTGTTTTCTATGAAAAGATATGATTTTGTTGAACATCAGGTTCAATTTTACTGATCTATCTCAGACTATGTATTAAATATTAAGAATTTTATATTCATTTTAAAACTGAAATAATTATTTATTGAATTTGTGTTTTTAATTGTTATTAGGTCTGATTCAATAGAAAAATTAAAAATTAGATTACCAATTTTAGAAAGAGAACTTTCAGATCCATCAAAATTTAAAGATTTTTACTATTTTACATTCAATTATGCTAAGAATATAGGACAAAAAGGGCTTGACCTTGATATGGCTATTACTTACTTAATTTTTGTTGGTCGATTCAGGTTCCTTGAACTATGGTGTCAGTTTTTAAAAGTAAGTATAATAAATTTATCATTATACTATTTAAATTAAAAAATAAAATAATCATGATATTGATTTTATTTTAAACTTGTTTCATATTATTTTAAATTAATTTAATATTATGAAGTATTATTTTATCATATTTAGAATGTATTATTAAATTTTTTTTCCGTTTTATGACTTTTTTCTTTTTAAAATGAATCTTATTTTTTTAGGAACACCACAATAAATCTATACCTAGAGATACGTGGAATTTGTTATTAGAATTCGCTTGTGTCATTGATGATGAAATGACAGATTATGACCAAGAGGGAGCTTGGCCAGTTCTAATAGATGAGTTTGTGGAATGGGCTAGGCCTTTAGTGTGCAGAAATAATTCGACTCATATATGTGAGACCTAATGGCTGATTACTGTAAAAAATAATGAAAAATAATCAGATATATATGTTTATAAATTATAATATTAAAAAATGTTGATCCTTTATTTTAAATTTGTTTGAGGGAGAATAATGTATGACTGCTCTACTAAAATATGTACCTTGGGAATATTTATAAAACAAATATGTTATTTAATTTTTATTGCCTACATTATATTGTATTTTTCATTATCTCTATTAATTTGGTATTATTTAATAACAATTGTTACTAAAGCTGTGAAGAAGGAAAAGTTTTAGGTCTCATTTTTTGTTCATTGTCTTATTTGTTGCTGTAAATTTAAATATTATAGATTGTTTATGTACATTTAAAAATACAAATTTCTGGTTCTGGCTTTAATGAATGAAAACTTTATTGTATATTGTCTTATTGTCACAATAAAATATAGTTATATATTTTTAAAATACATTATTTTCATTTTTAAAGTGTATTTTATGGTCACCCATTTGAACAATAGTTAAACATAATAAATAAAATTACAATATAAAATGGATACAATAAACAAAGTTGTTTATAAAAAATGTAAATTTATTCATTTATTATAATTTTACTGAATAGTGAATATTTTCAAAGGTTATAAATACTTTTAATTTAAATTAAATCAAGTGTCTTAAAATATAATGTTGATTTGAACATGACATACGAGTATATAGCATGTTTATAATAATTATAACACTTATTGTTTGCATATTCTTAAGAAGAGTAAATTTTCTAGTTACATTTTATATTCATATTCTTTCCACATTTTAATTTAAATTTGTAATATATACACTTCTTTAAAATATGTACCTATTTAATATTGTGAGGATGTTTCACAATAATAATATACAATGTTATTACTTTTATTTTTTAAAACCATTTAAATGTCTTATCATTATTTTTAGTATTACTAGGTGTAATGTATTATTGTAATAGTGTGTTACATAAGTTAAAATGATAAAAAATATAGAGAAGATCTAATAATTATAAATTAATACCTCTATATATATATATATATATATATACAGTATGTCCCGTATCACCCTTAATATCTCCATGTAAAATCAATATATTTAAACGAGGTTCTTTTTACAGTACTAAGTATAGAAATTCTGATTGAATGACATAAAATTCAATTTTTTTTTTAAAAAATTAAAAAATTTTCAAACATTTTTTTACGCATTTAAGAATTTTAAATTTTTAAGATAGCCATTTTGTAGAAAATATTTTTTAAAACAGTTCAAAAAAAAAAATACTAAAATTAAATAAAAATTAACCTAGTTAGAGCAAAAAATCAGTAATAAAAAAATCAATTATTGTTTCACATTTCAATAATAAAATATCTAATTTCAACACACGGCAATACTTTTACATTCCTAATTAAAGTTTTGATTTGAATAAAAATAAAAATAGCCGTGTAATGGTAATTTATAAACATCTAATTATTAATGGAGCTTTTAGGAAAGATTAAAATTAAAATTCAGATAATATTTTTAAACTTGATTGCTAATAGAATTACATAAAAACGAAAATAATTCATTACATTTTTATTTTTATAAATGTTCGAAATCACCTCCATTATTTGCAACACAGAGTTGAAGTTTTTCGACCCAAGCGTTCTTAACATTTCCTAATGTCTCGGGTAAGATATTTTGAATATTTTGTTCAATTTTATGACGAAGATCAGGCAATGAACACGACGGATACACAAGATTTTTCAAATAAATGTGAAACAATAATTGATTTTTTAATACAATTACTCAAAAACATAACTTGATTTAAATTGGTCAATTTTTATTTAATTTTAGTATTTATTTTTTTGAACTATTTTAAAAAATATGTTCAATAAAATGGCTATCTTAAAAATTTAAAATTCTTAATTGCGTAAAAAATTTTTTTTAATTTTTAAAAAAATAAAATTGAATTTTATGCCATTCAATCAGAATTTCCATACTTAGTACTGTACAAAAAACCGCGTTTAAATATATTGATTTTACATGGAGATATTAAGTGATACGGGACTTTTGGGACAACTGTATATATATACATATATATATAATTGTTAGGGTAATGTTAACATTTGGATAATGTCTACTCTAGCTATGCATATTGACTAAGGTGTAATTTTTAGTTTATAAATAAGAAATAAATAAAATTAATTAAATTCGGATAATGTAAGAAAGTAAATGGTTATTTTTGTTAGCATTCTGTATACTATAGTATAATAATAGTAAAACGTCGAAAAGTTAGAATATAGAAACTTAAAATAATATTGCCTATACACAACACTTTAAAAACGGTCCACTTTCAACAACCTTAACGATAACGTGAAAAACAAACGGGTTTAGTATTCTAGGTAGGTATAATATCTTAATCGGATAATATTTTTATTACAACTTCATATACTACACAATTGTAGTTCATCGATGCCGATCTATAGTTAGTCTGTATTCTGTGTTCACACGTGATATCCGCGATTATAATATAATTCAGTATTCTTTTTTTTTTAATTTAAATAAAATGGAAATATAAACAGAATTTTATCGTTTATTTGAAAAACTATCCGAGTATTATTAAAAAGTAATGAAATAAAGTTAAACACAATTATTAGTAATAAATAATATTACGTGAGAACACTGAATACAGACAAACTACAAATTGGCGTCTTGAATTGCATTTGTGTAGTACCTACATAAAGTTGTCACAAAAAGATCGTCCAATTAAGATACTGTACCTTCCTAGAACATTAATTTTTCACGTTATCGCTAAGATAAATTATTATACTCTGGCCGTCCTACACATTATTATTGTGATACTATAGTATACAGAATGCTAACAAAACTTACCTATTTCATTTTTTTTAACATTCTCTGGATAGTTAATGTTTCTTATTTATTAACGAAAAATTATACATTAGCTAACATACGTGGCTTAAGTTGACATTATTCAAATATTAACATTGTCGTAACATATATAATACATTCTGTTGATCTTAAATATTTGGCATTAATTAATAAAATAAACTTCTTATTTATTTTAGATTAAAATATAAAATTTAATAGATTTATTTTTATCATAACATTTATAACATAAGAGTTGGTCTTATATTCATATGTATTTAATACAATGTTACGTTAATACATCTTATGAGAATAATAATATGTTAATACTTATACAATATACATATATTTTTGAATATTAAATAATGTATGTATATTTATATTACTCAAGATTGCAGTTAGAAGAAAGGAGTTCAAAATTATTTTTCAAGGGTAACTATCGTACCTATTTTATTGTTGTACGTGTTTATACATAAGAAGGCGCATTCAAATTAACTGGTAGAGTAATGAGCTCTTAATTAAAAGAACAACTGGATATTAGACTATGGTAGTTTGAGATTTGTTGTTCTGCGATAGTGCAATGACGTTATTGCGCAACACAAATAAAATGTTTAAACCGAATTACTATTTATTATGCGGTCAATGCAAATCAACATTCCGTAGAATGGAGATAATTTTTACTTATTGCGCATTGTATACATATCATTTTGATATTTTAATTTATGAAACGTTTTATTTTTATTTGAATACGACGAATTCAATGTTTTTATTCATGACGTATTACGCACTCTTGTTTGGGCAAGAAGCGCATATTGCCTCGAAATTGACACGGAACTTAACCGTACCATGCGAATCATCATCGGTACACCCGATTCACCTAATTGCAATGGTGCAATTCACTAATATAGCCCCACCAGACTTACGTAGAATGCAATACACTGAAAGATAAATTCAAAAAATTATAAAATATCTTGAGATGCCTATACATGATGTCTTCACAGTGCACCTTCCCAAAAGATTGAAATCAAGACGCCCGATATGGGACTTGAAACCAACAAAGGATGCAATGGTGGAAATCTGGAAGAAAAGATGGAAAAATTTTGGTGTACGGAATATTTCACTTATAGACAACCCAGGACTGAGAGTCCCGAGTTTTGAGTTTCCGAGGGTGCTATGGACAACACTCAAAAGGGTAAGAACGGAACAAGGAAAATGTAACTACCTAATGTACAAATAGGGAATATATAACAGATATAACAGAACAATAATTTATATTATTATAACATATCTATTATTGAAATAAATAATTTATTCTAAACTATTATACCAAAGTTGTATAAAAAAAATTTAACATAGATAACATATTTATCCTCGATATTATTATACATAATACTTAGGACATATTAAGCAATAACTACTAGTTCATTAAAACATATAATCATAAAACATGTTCTATAAAATAATATGTATAAATAAATAAAATATTTATTTTTAAAACAACTAATACACATTATTTTTAAACCATTTTTTTTATAATATTTATAATATGATTTGAACATGAGAACACAATAACCTAGGTGCGGGACATGGGGTATTGGTAAAATTAGTAAATAACACAGATTTTATTCAAATAAATTATGTATTAATAATTTCATGCCAGTTATGGGACCTTTTGAGGTCCCATAATTTAGTACGAGGCCTGGGGCTCCTAATGCACACTTTCCATACCCGTGTCTTATGGCAAAAGTAGTTTTTTTTATATTTCGGATAAATATGTTAATGTCCAAAGCACATTTGAATTCGTAAAGAAAAAAGAGCGATACTCTGGTATAAATATTAATTTTTAAATGCGCTGTGGTGTTAACAAAACGGTGTTCCTTGTCCGCAGGATTCAAGAAAAAAACCACTAACGACGTAAAATAACTACGTACGTAGTCTCGGCGCGCGCCCTTGCCCTTCACACATGCGAACTCAGGTCGGAGATTATGGATACGGCACGGTACCACAGATTATGTGTGACAGTACCAAGGCGCCTCGCTAATTATATATATATATATATATATATATATATATATTCCCGCATTATGTGTGAGCCGTGATGTCATGAATCAGCGAAATTCAGCGGGGCAAGACGGTAAAAGGAGAGAAAGAAAAACATAAATTATGCTCAATTTAGACAATGCTATACTTAGTAATCAGCGTCGAAAATCCGCACAAAAATAATATGGATAAGAAAATATAAGTAAAAACGAATGTTTAACAAAGAGCCGTTCGAAACGATGACGAGTCACGTGTGTACCGTGTGCATGACTGTAAATACGTGTGCTTCGATAGAGCGACAAGAGAACACAAGTGTTATTAGAAACCATTTTAACGACAAAGGGCTTTGTTTTTTGGTCGTCCAGTAGAGCGAAAACGTTGTTGAGTACACGAGGTAATAAAAATCACATTGTATAACGCACACGTTGACAGCGTATTTTACGCGCAGAAAATAGAAGAAAAATAATCATTGGCAACAATCGGACGAAGGAAAACGCGTTACGAACGACGTAGTTCGCACACGTATGACGCGCATGTACGAACAGACGACGGCCGCATAACATTAATATTTGGAATGGACGAGCAACAGAGCCGTAAAGGCCACATCGGTTTATCTCTTCCAAGGCTATTTCCTGTCTTTTTTCTAGGTATTATTACTCATTATTATTATTATTTTTATTTGTATTATTATTATTGTTGGACGCCCCACCATGACTGACTAGCAACTAAGGTAAGTAGGCGGTGATATTCGTGGGGTTGTCGACGTTCGATTCCCGTTTTGTGGTCACACTGTACTTGTCTCCCACCCAGTAAAATGACGAGTCATCGTACGTGTGCGCATGCCCGGACGTGCATCCTTTTGTGTGCGCACCGTCTGTCCGCGTTCACCACTGATATCATGCGCGTTTCTGATTTGTCGTCGTCATTTCGCCTGTCGAGTTCGACGAGTGTTGCGTGGCTCGAGTGATTAAGGTTTTTTTCTCCTCGCCGTTCCCCGTTCGCTCTGTGTGCCGCGCTACACTCCGTTCGTCCGTGCGAGCCGCGTTCACTCTAAAATCAATCGTTTCGGTAGGCGAAATATCGTTGTCGCAAGTGTTTTTGCCGTCACTGGATCGGAACAGTGTGCCAAAAGGTTTACCAATCGAAATACAACTACAAAAACGAATTCGGTGAGTACGCCGCCGCCGCCGCCGCACTGGCAGACATGTTTATTTTTCTTTAGACTTTACTACGGCCGTCGCCATTTTATCCTTAGATCACACGTTGTGGTGTCCGTTTTCCAATCATTGTATATCGTTCCGAAACATACGTTTTGGTTACTGAAATTACACGTATTTTTCGAGTATGTGGGCCCACAGACGTCGACGAGGCCAACTCGTAATGCGCACGTCCTTGACGGTCCATATTCTTTTGTTGGCTCTCAACGCACGTACCTACATTGTCATGTTTACTGCAAAAGCTACTGTTCTGGAATTTTGATAAAACCTTTACGGTCTGAATTCGTTGATTTCCTAGGTTTGTTAGGGATATATATTTTTTTTTTACCTTTTGAAAATTTCTCTTCCAGGCCCCCCTCCTCTGGTTACTAGTCTTATGCAAATTAGGTTAAAATCGCCCGATGGCTACTAGCAACGTCGTACTTCTGCGTGCTATTATATTATCACATGATTTTGACGTCGTTTTCCGGAGATTAAATTTTTAATTCGACTTCTTGCTTCCTTTTTACCGTCTTGAATCGATGTAGTTGTTTAGGACAAACTCATTTACCCGAGAGAAAACTGTCCGTTAGTATAGGCATGTGTTTATCAACTGCTGCTTTTGATCAATCGAAGACGCAATTTCTTTGTTTTGCGTTATATTTTAAGACTTAAAATTATTCGCTATCTTATTTATCTAAGTGCACTCGTGTGTACACACTCCGCGTCTGCCACTTCCTACCACGGCTATCAGCTTGTTAACGGCAGCGCTTCTTACGCGATTTTCAATGTTATTTCCGTCATTTTCATTGTTGAGTCACTCAACCAAACATCGTAATCCCCAGTTTGATGTACATTTCGTTTTTAAATCAATTCCTGTTATTGATTTTTAAGAATCGTGAAACAGTAGTTTGTTGGTGTCCAATGACAGATGGAACTTACGACGATGAACATTAACAAAGAACGCGCACGTCGTGCGAGTGTGTTGTAATAACACTGAGAACGTTATAATATAAAGGTTATTATTGCTAAATGTGTGTAACAACGTTCATTGTTCCATATCGAGTTACAAAAATTTCCGTAATATTTCCTCTAAAAATTACGTTTTTTTTGTCTGTTTTCTTTTGCTCTTAGTGATATATTACAGATCATGTATAGAATATTTTATTTTTAACCACCTATTGTGTATTAAAAAAAAAGGTTCTATGTTATTTTTTTATGGTACACATCTGTAATATTATAATATCAATTTATATGGATATTTGTACTTCACATGGTTAATTCTTAATAGAACAATACTTATGTAATATTTGTCAATAAGGTATTTTTTAAATATTGATATAAGTCTTTTTATTTTCTTTCAGATAGCAGTTATTATTACATCATTGTTATTTTGTTGATATTGATTGATATAGACTGTTCATTGTAATTGATTTCAATTGTATTAGAGTAAGTGATTGCAAACATTTTTAATTTTAGCTATGCTCTAAGTTCTTATTATATAATTTATATTATTTTCTTTGTTTTTACATTTAATAATATTCTATCAATTGATGGATTATCTTTCAAAATAAGATATTTAAATTGTTTGATCCAAATACTAGTTGAATATATTTGTGTGTGTATATACTTACAGTGACATATTTTCAATTTTTTTGTGTAAGTTTAAAATTTTTCCAAAAATAAATAATTTTATGATATAAAAATTATTTATAAGATATGAATTCATAATTGTATTATTATTTTTTTATTATATCTTTCTCCGTAAAGTGATTTTCGACTTGAACCTTTTTCCTTCTGAGATCTAGAAACCACCACGAAAAAACTTGTATACCTATGTATATATATGAGTATGAATAGTTATTCATAACAGAGAAATTGTTTGACAAAAAATAATAAAGTATGATAAGGATATTTTAATGAATACACTTGAATAATTTAAATATGCTATCAGTAGGAAATATATATATTTCAAGTACAATTTTATTATAATTTATTATTACAAATATATCTTTTATAATTGATAGTTTTTTGTTTTAATTTATTTACAGGTATTGCCTTTTTCCTCTAATTAAATTATAAAATAAAATTATTAATTAATACATTTAATAATTACATATTAACAGGGTTTTATTAATTGTTATTGCTACTTGGATTAAACATATACTAAATATTAATATCTGAAGTTCTTTATTTTTTAAATAAATTATAAATTGTAATTTTTCTTTTATTCAAGTAAAGAAAAAATGAACTTTTGATCAATGGTTTTAGAGGACATGTCAAGGTCTTCCTATCTAGTATACAATTATTTTATATCCTGTCAAACTCTAAAAACTGGTTTGATTTTTAATATGTATTTTGTTTATTTGAAGCATAATTTTTTACCAAAATTAAAATTACTTTTATAGTTAATCATTATGTTATCAAAAAAAATTAAGATATCATTAATTGTTATTTTATATTTATTTTTAAAAATACTAAAATTATAATAACAATGATAAAAATTTCAAAATAATTGTTATCAAGTGATTTTTTGTACTATGTTTAATTTTAGCAGTTTAACGTCCCTTAAATCATAAATTTATAATTGAGTTTAAAATTAGGAGCATCTTTAGTTTTTTCATGATTCAACAATGAATTAAATTTTCTTTAGTGGAAATTCTTAATTTTTTTTATTTTAAAGTTTTATGAGTTCTTGAATTATTAAAGGGGTTCTTATATGTGAAATTGTCCATTGATATAATATTGACTTACATTGATCTAAGATACCCGTTTAATTTAATAATAACTAATATTTTAATTGTTTAGATGATCATCATAAAAGAGCCAATGTTTTCGTGACATTTATTCAAAGTTATAATGCAATATTATTCATCAGTTTCACAACCTGTGATAAACCAATCTTCCATTACACTTGCGTGACATTTAAGGTAAATATATTTAAATTTAAATTGTATATTCTAATTTTATTACAATTTTTAAGTGAATACAATTGTTTTAATGCAGTAATAGCTAATAATGACCCTGTACATGACAGTAGTGTTATATTCTATACTTAAATTTAAATGATTTGTTATAAATAAATAAGTATTTGATAGGAATGTATTTTATTAATAGTTCCTTAGAATTTTTTTTTATTATTTATCATTTAATTTATTACAATACAATAATGTTCATATCATAACCATTATCATGTATTGAAATAATGTAAATAAATGAATTGCACAAGTATAGTGTCATCTTTGCTTAGATCTTTTTTCTTAATTTTAGTTTGATATAAAGAGAGTATAAATACCTGTAACAATGATAACACCGAAAAGCTTTTTAATAATAAAAATGCTAATTTAATGTATTTATAAGATATTGAAATGTTCTCTGTTTTAGCTAATTGTTTGCTTCATTAAAGGAGTAATTTATAATAAATGTCTTATTTAGACTTACTGTGTTAAATATTTCTAACTTTAATATTTAATTGTTTCTAAATAATTATTGAAAATTAAATTAAATTTGTAATTTTAATTTAAAAAGTTTATTTGCTTTTTAAATTGTTTTAGATTTTTTTTTTTTAAGGTTAGAATGCAATAAGTCATTGTGTATCCCAAGGTAACTAGTGAACTATTTCAAATTGTTCTATTATAGGCTTTGTTTAATAAGTGGAGAATCATCCTTAAAACTTAAAAAAAAATGTTTGAAACATTACTATTTTGAATATATATCTTCAAAAACTCAAGCTTTTTTTTTATGTAGACTTTTACCTAGACAAAATTGTCCATGGTTAAACTTTTAAAAACTAAACAAATAATGTTAAAGAGTATGTCATTAATTTGATAGTTTAAGATTATATCATTTTTATTATAAATAGTCTATAAGTTTTTTTTTTATAACTAACTGATCAAATACAATCTTTAACAAAACTTTATTGTTACTGGATATTTTTTTAAAAAATGTTCGTCATTAAATTAAATTATATAGGTTCTACTAATAGTTCATGAATAACTAAAATTCATCATAGCATATATTATAGTTGCATAATATAACCAATATTTTCTCTTATATTCAAAAAAAGACTATTATTTCCTTTAATAAAATGTTTCAATATACATTTTTTTTTATAATGTGATTCTCAACTGGTAATAAACCTTAACCTATTTTTGCCTTGTTGACTCTTCTAAAATACTTGTGTTTAAACAGTTTCATTCATATATTTATTTTTCATTGATTTAATCTAACCTCCATACTGATAATATACATTAATTAACTAATATAAAGCAAAATATATTATTATAATTGTTAGCAAATTGTTGTGTTTAATAAATTTATATTTTATTGTATGCACCTTCCTTACTAAATAAATCATTTTTAATTTAACCTTAAAATATTATCAAAAAATAATATGCTTTTTTTTTTAAATTGTTGGCTTGTGGAAATATATAATTTAATAATTATCAGCAGTTGTAGCTAATAATTAATATTTTTTAAACTGTTTTGTATTTCATAACTACAAAATTAATTTAATAATTTATTGACTGTTTCATGATGAAGGTACTAAGTTGTTTTAAACTTACATTTTTAGTTTGAACTTGATTTTAAAAATTAAATAATATTTGGTATAACATTACACTTTATTGATGTTTTTTTTTTTTATATATATAACTACTTATTATTTATATTTTACTTAGTTACTGTTGTAAATATATTTAATTTCAATTTTATTTTTTTAGATAATTTCTGTTGGCTATCAAGAGCCGTTCAGATTATTATTAAACAATAAAAATCAATTTCTTAATACAATGGAGCGAGAATCGAATTCAATGCAGGCTTTATGTCGTGGTGGATGTGGCTTCTATGGTAACCCTTCTACAGATGGTCTTTGCTCTCTATGTTATAAAGAGGCACTAAAAAAGAAACAAGCCCCACCACAAACTGCTCCATCACCACCTTCAGTTACTGCTCAGACCATGATGGATACTGCTATTCCTACTATACCAGTTCTGCAAATTCCACCTGTATCTGCTTCCCCAATTTTGGCCTCAGAGTCAAAAAAAGATGTAAATATCTCAGTAAATATAAAACATGTATTATCATATTTAAAATAATTATTTCATTTTATTTAGTTGGACAATGGACTAGCGTGCAGTTCTAATGACAGCAGTTTTATGGACGATGGCAAAAAAGATGACGATGATGATAAAGACAAGTCCAAAAAGAAAAACCGATGTGCCATGTGCCGCAAAAAAGTTGGTCTTACAGGTAAAATTGAATTTGAGCTTTAAAAACTTTGTATACATTTTTATAAAAAAAAATTTTTATTTTCATTCATAATATATCATGATTAATTATATTTTTTGGTAAAAGCTTTGTTATTATAATAGTATGAATTAGACTCTAACATTCCTTTTAACATAACAAAATAAATTATATTAAAGTTGTATTAAGAAAATAATTATAGATATTAAAAATAATTATTTTCACTATATGAAGTGTATATATCTAAGTGTATTCATAATGATCTATACATAAAAAAAATTAATAACCTTGGTAAATAATATGTGTCACAATTTTATAAATATTTTTGTTCATTTGTTATAGGTTTTGAATGCCGTTGTGGAGGCTTATTTTGCGGCATCCATAGATACTCTGACAAGCATAATTGTTCATTTGACTACAGGGAGCTTGGAGCACAAGAAATCAGGCGCAATAATCCAGTAGTTGTTGGAGAAAAAATTCAAAAAATTTAATAATGATGGAATTAACACTTAAGCGCATGCTAACAATGAATGTACCAATATATGAAGTATGTATATGCATATTTATACATATATTTACAACTATATGTATATGTGTGTGTATATATATATAAATAAACTTCTACTGTAGTTTTATAACAACTTAATGTGTACATTCTTAATTAAAGGTATAGTAATTTTATTTTTCTAATGCTGATATCAAAGCCTTATGTTTTCAAAACACAATTGACACATTTTTTCCATTTGTCAAAAGAGGAGAACTTAAAAAAAAATTTATTTAACACTTTTGAAGAGCGTAGTCGCTGTGCAATAGATAAATGTATATAAATCAATGTTTTTTCTTTTACTTTTTTGTGGAATTTAGTTGGTTAGTTTTATAAAAAATTATATCCTTTAAACATTATAAGTTTTTTCACTTGTTAATTTTTTTTTTTTTTTTGCTTCCCATAGTTTTCAAGAAATTGTTGTAATATGTGCTCATCATGTTTTTATATCTAGTTGGTTATTAGCTATTTTAGAAATGATATTATGTTCTTTTCATTATCTTTAATTGTAAAATAATAAAAAAAAAATAATAATCATTTAAAAAAAAACTAATTTAGTTGAAACCACTTAAGTATGAAATTATTTTTCAATTTACTGATTATTATAATTATTATTATTATTATTATTATTATTATATAAAAATATATTTACGCAAACTATATTATATTTTTCTCTGTATTTTAGATGATGTTCTGTAAATTAAGGAGTTTTTTTGAGTAAATAATCTTGTGTAAATATATTTACAAGACATGTTTAGATAGTACACAAAGATTTTTAAGCTATGTAAATAAAGTAATGGTTGAGTGTTGAGAATATTATCCTCTACTTTCTGTAACATGCTTTCATTAATATTTTTATGTTACACAATTAATAATATTAATGGTTAAATACATCATAATATTACTGTAAAAAATAATTTAAACTGAAAAAAAAAAGAGAAAAATAGATCAGAGATGGTTATAAGTATATTGAATTGTGTTTTAATAATTTATTTCATTGAACATCCTTAAATACGTATTTCGCTGTAATGAGATATTAACATTGAACACTGAAATACAGAACTTTCATTGTTTCTAAAATGCACTTGAACTGTATTTTAAAATGTATGTATAAAGCTGGGTCTACACCTAACAAACGTTTGGGGAAACATTGACAAACATTTTATCATGACAACAAACGTTCGTTCATAATTTATTTGTTTGCTATATGATTGCCAACATTCGTGACCACATCAGATCTAGAACAAGCCGCACACTGCATTAGCGCTGCTGCATTTGTTATAATGCGTAATAAATTAACATTAAAAAAAAAAAAAAAAAAAAAGGTGGTGGGAAAGACAACTTTTTCAGCGAAGAAAGATTTACAGTGGTGAGAATTTTATTTTAGATTTACATAATGGTGATTTATTTAGTAATTTTACAAAAATGTTAAGTATTGATTTTGAATTAATTTAACTGGCCCAAAAATCATGAAAGGAAACATGAATTATCGTGAATCAAATGTTAATAAATAGTATATCCTTTAAATAGTCTATAACATATTGATACTTTATGATGATAATAATAATATTCAAATATATTATTTTATACTTAATATATTTTTTATTAAATTTGTTATCATTAATAAAACAACTATTTTAATTACTTAATTAAATTTATAATTATTTAAACGGAGGTACATCAGTATAAAAGTACAAACATACATGCAAAATGTTCGCTTAGTGAGCGAACATTTTTGTTAGAATTATTGACAAACAAATTTATTTGGAAACTCGTCTAAATATTACTTAATTCAACACCTTCAACCTTCAATTACTGATTTCAAAAATGCTGTCTATGGGTTACACATTATTATCTTAAGTTGCGTCCACACCTAACAAACAATTGAAAAACGATTGTTAGATATTTTTGGTGTTTTGCGAACGTTCGACAAACGTTTTTCAATTATTTGTTATCAGGGGCGCTATTTAAAAAGGAGCGCAAATTGTAGGACAAGATATTACCAAATTACTACTGTCAATTAAATATTTAAAAAATGATTCGACTCGATACTGGATATATGACATTTTAAAAGATATATTTAAAATGTATTAATCACAATGTAGGTATGACTTTGAATCTATGAACAATAACTATAAATTACAAAAATTGAATAATAATGTTAGGTTACAATGCCAAAAACTAATGATTTAACATCGGTGCATAATTTATAATACATAAGAAATTGTTATTAATAAACGCAGTATATAATATGTTATTTTATTTTAAATTATTTTTTATTTATATGTATTTATAAGGAATCAAGGAGATTGCACGTTGTTAATTCAGTGCATTTTATAAGGAATTTTCACTAGGCGACAAAGAATGTTTTTCTCAAAATAGTCAATGTATAATACCATAGTATGATTTTAGTATTACACGTTCGTTTCGCATTATTTCGCCCAATGCTTCAAAATACTGTCGACGAAGTATAATCACTGGGCGACATTTATGTCACCTAGTTAACTAGTTAAAAAATGCACTGTGTTAATTATAATAAATATAACATGCATCATTAACAATTCCGTCGTATATAGTTGATATGATGGAATATTCTTCTAATGGCAAATTACAATTTTCATTTTAGTGTTTTCATTTTATCACTGAAGACTGGTATTGATGACAGTCACGCCTTGGAATTCGTATCTTTATAAAATTTGTTTTGAAGTTAATTGGGAACAAGCCCAGATTAAGATAATTTGGGGCCTAGGGCCAATTTAAGGGGCCCATAATCATAATCAAAATATTGGTAACCCATACATAAATATATTTCAGAGAAAAATTATATTCTAATTTATAAATTTATTTTTTGCTTCTTTAAATACAAAAATAAAAATTTTATTTGTATAAATAATTTTTTCTTGCTTTTTGGGAAGCAAACTCCTTAATTATGTCATCAATATTCATTTCCTTAATTTTGTTAACATTTAAGCTTATTATACATAATTTGTATAGATTTTTTAACTCAAAAAAAGAACAAAAAAATTTGTCAGATATTATTTCTACTTGAGCAAATAAGTCCGAAAAATGTAATAAGTTTTGATTTTTACATTAATTATAATTGTAAATTATTACAAATATAACTATTAACTGATTTCCTGGTATATACTTTGTATGAAGTATTAAATTAATTATAAATATTTACTATTAATTAAATTATTATAAAATAACTTAAATTAAGTGAATACCCCCTCTTCCCTTTAGATCTTCCTAATATATATATACAGTCTTGTAAAGTATTTGAATACTTTTTTTGTGTTTTTTATTCACTTTAAAAATACTTTTATCTGAACTTATAAAATTGTTTTAAATTTGGGATAATACTGCAATTTTTAAATTTTAAATCGTAGATTTTATACAGTATATAATAAATTATGAACAATAGTTTTTCTCTTCAGTCATTCCAGTGGGAATATAAATTACTAATGGATATAATTCTTTTTAAATTATATAGGTATATAAAATTATAGATTACATTGGAATTATGGTATACTGTACAATTGGTATTCACAGTTCAATAATAACTATATTTGAGTATTTATAATATTGTAATATTTATTATTTATTTGTGCATTTACTTTATGCATATTATAGTAATGTATCGACAAACAATAGGTAAAACTCTAACTTTTCAATTGATTTTTATTTTTAGGTTATTTAAGTTTGTTCTATACAATATATTATGAATTTTGAATTTTGACACTTAATTTGAATAATAATTAATAATTAAATAATTGGAAGATTTATATGTTGATTATTTTAATACATTACTATAATTCTATAATGTTAATTTAATTTTTTATTGTTAGAACAGTTATTATAAATAAATGATATAATTATGACACAGTAAAAAATTAATTATTATGAATAAATAGTATGGTTAAAATAAAAATAAATTTACAAAACATATAAATTATAACACAACAAAAATCTTAGAACAATTGAACATAATATACATAAATTAAAAAAAGTCAAGAACTTTTGGAATCTGAATACATTTTTAGTAAATACTAAAAATATTAAATAAGTAAAACTATTTAAAATTATTTTGAACCAAAAATTGTTAGTAAATTAATGAAAAAAATACTTAAAATGATCATACTGTTAAATATTTAGTTAGCCTATTTTCATACCGATTATAAATGCCAAAAACAATTATGATCGAGAAAATAGGTCAAATGAATTATTCATATTTTGTAAATGGATATTATAATAGTATTATTTGCAAGAATAAATACTTTTTGATAAATAAAAGAATAATAGTTACCATTTTCAAATAATTCCACATTAATATTGTTTGTTGTATCTTCTGACTTAATTGGTGGTTTTATATCCAATAGCTGATCCGTTAAGCTTCTACTATCATCTTCATCATTTCCAAAAATTGGCCACTCTCCATCTGCACAAATTAACCCTCTTTGTTCCAATAAAGTACTTAAATGATTCAAGACATATGTTCCATCAACAGGTAATTCTGAAGATATAGTACAGGAATTTATTTGATTCCTGCAAAAACTTTTTTTTAAATATTTTTTTGTTTTGGTTATAGTATTATAGTCAAGTTATAGCATTATTATACCCTGATCTTTCTTCTGAAATTTGTTCAACAGCATGTTCTAAGCTTAAATCATTGATTTCAACCCTTGGAGACTCCAAGCAAATGTTTCGCATTTCTTGCGCCTTTTCAGTGTAATAATCAGCTAGCTTGTACAGCTTGTCCAAGAGACCAATGTATTGAGGCGAACTAAACGCTTGGTCTTGATTGATATCGCATAGATTACTATCCAAGCACTTAGATATATAATTTAAAATGTCTTTATGATACTCCAAATTTGATTTCGATATTTCCAAAATACTTTGTTCTATTTGAATACTTGAGTTTGAAGACACTGAAAGATTATCCACTTCGTTTGGTGACATTTTTAATAAATTACAAATATACCTCATTAATTCTTTATTAGTCCAAGTATTATTATTGTTTGATTTACTCTTTATTTGTTTTTTATTTCTCACATATTCCTCTAATATTTTTAGCGTATTGTTATAAAATGAGTCCGGAAGTCCTACACAGTTGAACTTTTCTTTTGAAAGATCTTTGTAAGTATCACTCTTATTATTTATTGATTGAAGACTACTTATAGATGCTTGGTTTGTATAAATCTCATCAAATAAAAGTCTTTTTTTTTTTTTAATCCAATTTAACATTTCAGTTATATTTTCCAATGGGAGATGTATTGAAGAATCATTTTTCTTATTACCTAAATTATATTGTTGGAAATACTGTTTTTGATGTATACATGACTCACCTAAAAACATTTTGATTTCAACTAAAATGTATAGTATAAAATTATTTTAAAATTATAACATTATGTATAGTATGGCATATCTTATTATAAGTATGATGATTACAAATTTATTCAAATTCCAAAAGTTAAAGAATTATTTTTTACTTTTAAATTTCATAGCTTAATATAATACACAAACAAAACAAAATATAAGAATTGAAGAATACATTATTTTCATAGAAGATACAAAAAAAAAACTATTAGTTATTTTAAGACAAACAAATAATTATTAAAAATATATTAAATGATCTTTTAAGCTAAGTTTTGCAATTAATAAAATTCTAATATTTGAAAGTCCATGTCTTTTATTATTTTTGGCTTAAAAATTTTTTTTTAAACAATCATTTTAGAAATACATGGTGCCATCAGAAATAATTATCTTAAATTATCTTATAAATGCAAAATTTAGTTAATAGTTTAGTAAATATGTTTAAAATAATCAAATTGTAAATTTTTATACAAATACTTACTATTAAATTAACAAAAAAATAATATAAGTTTTATTATTTAATTATAATACATTAATAATAGTATAATAAATAATGCAATAAAAATTCTTGTTAGAAATGTGTTAAAATTATTTTTAGCATTAATAGTACATAAAATTAACAATTGCACAGTAACACAATCTTGTAATACTGAATGTTAGTTATAAATACATACATACATATATATAAATATAATTGTTTATACAATTATAATAGAAGTGTATTTCACATATACAATACAAGATATTTAGAAAAACGATCCATTGGGCATCGTAAAATAATAAAAAAAATCAGTGGCAGTAATTAAAATAAAAAATTAACATATTATTGATACTATTTTAAATTTAAATCAGGATTTAAAGTTTGACTTGTCCAAAGTTCTACTTCAGTGAAGTCGATATATAAGTCAATAACATACCTTATCAATTATTACTATCTTCCATTAAATACCCTATTTAAACATAATGTAAAAATGTTTAACAATATGAATACTGACAAACAATAATAATTAAAAATTTAATTAAATAATTTATTACAAAGTAAATAATGTATACATGTTAAGATTGTTAATTACTAAGAGATATTTGTAAATTATGTTAAATTCAGTTAAATACTATTAACAAACTCCAAATGTTATATTATAGACTTTCATGAGAATGTGGTAATTTAATTAATAATTATATTTATAAAATGTATAGATTTGGAATTTAAAGTGTGCTCTCGAAATGATTTAGAAAAAAAAATAATACTTAAATTGAAAATAATCATCTAATAATCAGATATTAAGTATAAATTAGGTAATTTAACTACCAAAATTAATTTTAAATAGCATAAAAATGTATTTTTTTTTTTAATACATTTTTAAATTATAATTAAAATATTATATAAATAATCCCTTAAAATAATATAATTATTATTCTAATAATAAATCAAAATTTAGAATATACTTAATTTGAGAAAATTAATGTATTTTATAAACATTAATGATTAAATCGTAATACAGTTTAAAAAGAAGATTGCATTTAAGAGTAATTTTATTCAAATTTAAAACATAGAATTTTTGTACTTAAATAATCATTGATATGAATATTTTTAAATTAAATATTATTTAAAATTAAAATTAGTCAAATAGTTTAAAGTAATGTATAATCTTAAATCACAAATAGTGTTAAATATATAGAAGAAATTTATCTTTATTTTAATATATTTAGATTATTGTAATAACTATAAAGTAAATTTTACTTATCATCTATATTCTGTAGATATATCAAGGAGTTGATCAGTCAAGCTTCTATTATCATCATCATCATTACAAATATTTCGAAACATTGGCCATTCTTTGTCCGATTGAATGAGTCCTTTTTTCAGCAATAATGTGTTTAGATGTCTCAAGATGTAGTCTCCGTCAACTGATGAACCTGATGATTTATCGATAGAACTATTTCTATAACAAGATTTTACAATTATTAACTACAAAACATAATTATCAAGTAATAATATAAACCATACTTTGAAGGAATTAGAGATTCTCTCTCAAGGATTTCTTTATTTACTTTGTCATTTATAATTTGATTAGATTCATCACAGATATTTTTCATCTCAAGTGTCTTTTCTTGATAATAATTTGTTAATCCTTGAAGTCTACTAATCAAGTTGATATTTTCAGGTGAATTGAACATAATATCTTGATTTAAGTCAGAAATATCAGCATTTAAACATTTAGATATACAGTTTAACACTTCACTATAGTACTGCGTATTATGTTTTGACTGTAAAATACTTTCTTCAAGACTAATGCTAGAGCAAGATGAAGTTGATAAATTATTTACTTCTAAAGGTGTCATTTTAAGTAGTAAATTTATATATTTCATTAGATCTATATTTGTAGAAGTATTCAATTTTGTATTACAAGGATTAGATTTTACATCTGAAATATGTTTTTTTAATTTTTCAAGTTGACTACTATAAAATGAATCTGGAAGCTCAGCATATACTGTTGGATTTTCTTTGGGTAAATCATTACCAGCAGAACACCTTTTACGTATAGGAGATAATTTAGAATTTGAAGAGACTATTTTTGATTTTTGAATATTAGCTCTTGTATCAGTGGATATCTCTTTCAGAAGCATTTGCTTTTTCATCTTAATTCTTTGCAAAGTATTATTTATATTTCTTAAAGGTCTTTCATTGGTAGATTTTTTACTATTATTTAACTTTGATTTTAATTGTATATTTTTTAACTCATTTGACTTGTTTTCAAAATGAACATTTTTTTTAATAGGTTTCTTAGGTTGATCACTACTGTTACTAGTTGATAACGACGATCTATATGTTGATGAATCATCTATCTGTTCTTCTGAAATTTAAAAACTAAATATTAATAAAATAACAAATGTTTAATATACACATTTCACTAATTAATAATATTTATAACAGTCCTGCAAATACTTTGCAGTTTTAAATCAGTTTTTCTCTAGCACATTTTACTACAACTTGGATAACAAAAATTATGATTATAGTAGAATTATACAATAATATGTCTATTAATATTACCACTAAAATATAGTAAAATGTTATTGAAATTTTAATCAAATTGTTTATCTTCAGGGCTGGCGAGATGATGGGGCAGTGAGGGCTAAAGCCCCGATGCCCGTCATCTCAGTTTTTTATTCAAAATTATTTTATTAAGTCATTTGCCGTAACATAAGATGCAAATTTTAATATTTTTATTGTACTTAAGTATGTACAAGTAGTAAAGGGTGGTCAGATTAAATTAACAGAAATCTGGGACGATACATTTTAGCTATATATATATAAGTAATATACGTATTATATGTTTATAAAAACCATGTATAATGTTTATAAATAGATTTCCATATGCTATACGACCAATATCACATGTTCCTAATTTACCTGTACCTATACCTTAGAAACTTTTGAGACTATTTCAAATAACAATATATTTTTAGATTCCAATGATTATAGTAATAATGATGAAGACTTTCAACTAGATTTCACAGATGCTCCACAAATTTTTAATCAGTTTGAATTAAATGATTTAGTATGTGACATAGCTCTTGCTAAAGAGACAACTGAAATTTTAGGTGCAAGACTTACAGAAAATAATATAGATGCACAAGAAACTACATTTTTTTTGGTACAGCAATCGTGAAATAGAATTCAAACAATGTTTTTCAAAAAAAGGACTGCTAGTATTTTGCAATACTTCAGAACTAATTTGATATTTAGGAAAATATGATGTAAATTAATGGAGATTATTTAAAGATTCATCAAAAAAACAGTTTTAAAGATGTTTTACTTCATAAAGGGAACTAGTTAGAATATATTTCCATTGGAAATTCTGTCCATTTAAAAAAAAAGTATATGAAAACTTACATTAAGTTAGACAAATGTATTGAAATAAATATATTTAATAATATTTTGTATTTCACTTTTTTATAATTTTTAACAGTTTGAAATATTTCAAATATAATAATAACACCGTATTATATGATGTATATTATTATTCAGAAATATAAGTAATTAAAAGTAATAGTTCGAAATTTTAAAAAATATTATGTTTACCAGTAACTTTATGTTTTGTTCTTTCATCTAAAATATGTTTTACTTTAGGTATTTCTTTATGTTTTTCTTCTTCTGGACTCGAGAAAACTTCATTATATTTACAAGGTTCAAGAACTTCCTAAATATTCAAGCATATAAACAATTTTAATGTATATGATATATGTACATGCAAAATCAAAACTTACCTTCCAATTATGAGTAAATAATTTATTTCTCATGTTTTGTTCTTCAGCAGATAATTTGTTTAGTTCTGTTACTAATGTTTCATAATTTTTAACATCGGTTTCTAATTTTGTTAATTTACAATTGTTTTGTACATTTTCTTTATAGTCATCATGAACAGCTAATTTTTGCAAGTTGGCTAATTTGTTTTCTTCGGAATTAATAACCATTGACCAAGGTTTTGAAGTTTTCTGTATCAAAATAAATAATTTAACATGAAATAAATTATATAGAAATAGTTCAACTATAATATTTGCATAGGTTTTTTTTTACTTTGTTAAAACTCCTATTGATAATATTTAATTTGTTTAAAGTTACTTGACTTGGAATTAGAAAACATTCATTATGTTTGTTAATATTTTCCATGTTTTTGTCACCACTATCACTGAAATTAGTATGAAAAATGTTTATTCTTGTTTCTTGAAATTAGAATTAACAACCTAAAATAAAATATACTAAATAAATTTATACTCACGCATTTGGCCTAATAGTTGATATTAATGTTGACCGTATTTTTTCAACAGTTTTATTAAAACGAGTTTGTCTTTCTTTCATTTCTATATCCATCTGTTGTTTATCTTGAATTTGTCTTTGTCTTTTTTCTGCTTCAAGGCCCCTTGAAATTGCTTTGCAACGATTTACTAACCGCTTTTCAGCTAATACTATATTTGGATCAGGCTGTATAATACAAAAAATATATAAATAACCACATTGAAATAAGTATAATATTTTACTTGAAATGATGCAACAGAGTATCCACTACCAACATCTTGCACTAGGTAATTAAAATCGCTTTTCAATTTGCATAAAGCAAGTGATTTATATTTATTTTCTCTTTTATTTCTAATTTTTTCATGTTGTTTCAACTGGTTTTCATCAGCACCATGTACACGATCGCGTATTGTTTTGGCTAATTCTTTAGACTGATCTCTAACCTGCATTATACATTAATAATTTTAGTTTTTAGAATTACAATTTAAACTTAGTAACTTATATTTAAATACCTGAGTAAGTCGTATTTTTCTTCTTCTTTCCCAGTCACAACGATTCTCAGAATTAATGTCCATGTTCAGTACAAAACTTACAATAAATTAACAACGAATTACGAAATACGAAAGATAAAATTAATCATAATTGTAAATAAATGTATGTATACTAAGATTAAAAATCTGTAATGGAAGAGAAGTACACTTAACTATGTCAGTAGAAAATAATTTTGTAATTTTTGGGGAAAACTGTATTTTGACCAACGTCAGAGTTAAAAGACTATTAATAATTTTACAATAATTTTACTTATCAGTTATCTATAGTTCAAATTACGTTACCTAATACATAATACAAATTAATAGCTTTAGCTAAAAGCAGGTTTCGAATTTGTGTATATTTTTACCATCATGAAGATATGTATCTTTAATTATGATTTTTACTGGTCTTTTGATTAAATTATCAATTTGAAGCCAACAGGTTGTGTACGATTCTAGTTTGTTGATTACAAAGGTAAATTTTGTTTTGGTTGCCCTGTGTGTCAAATATCTGATAATTTATTGTTGATAATCAAAATTGATAAGAATAAAATCGAGCAGAATACTACAAAATAGATTAATAATTCGGTATAGATTTAGATAGTACATTAATAAACATATAAAATTATTTTTATTTAATTTGCTATTAAACTATATAGTGATGGGAGCAATCGAGTGATTTCAACAATCGAGAGGTTATAACAATCAAGAGATTCTCTCGAAAAAACCTCTTGGTCAATTTAATATTTCATTACACTCAGTATTCTATTATCACTGATCGGTTACTCGAGTAGTCGAGTAGGTTGCTCGACACTCAATACATTAAAAAACTCACGTTATTTAATACTTGCTACTCTTAGTCTATTAGGTATTACAATTAATTACTAAATAATACTTTTACTTTTACCTACTTGACATTTTATAAAATAAATATAAAAACGTGTACAAAAACATAGGTATAATAAATTTTTCAATATTATGAATCTTAATTATACAATTGTTAAAATGTATAATATTATTTTAAACTAATAAAGTAATAAAAAACAAGATTTAAAAAAAAAAAATGTATTTATTATTTTATTTCACATACATGTGCAGGCACAATTTTTTTTTTTGTAAGCATTTGAACAGCGAATATTGACATAAAATTACATGTAAAATATAATATAATGTATAATATTCTAGACTGACAAAGATATCGGTTTTTTTTAAAATGCTCTAACTCAAAAATAAAAAACCGCAACAACTTGAAATTATCACCAAATCTTTATATTGACGATTTCTATACATGGTTAAGTTTTCAATGTATTTTGACTTATTTATAGACAATTTAAATTTTCGATTTTTCTAAATTTTTCGTTTCAAAATAAAATATACTTATTACAATATTTATAAATAACATTGTATTATATTCTAGACAAACATATCATCTCCGTTCAGAATCGTTTTTCGTATACAATGATACCTATCATTGAATTCAAATTTAACAAATCCACTATAATGACCTATCCTATGAAGAGTCGCACTTCACCCCCAAGTGTACAGCAGAGCAAGGCCCATCCGGTTCTTTTTTTTTTTGTATGCATTTTTTTAAAGATTTTTAGGTCATCAAATTCCGGGCCCTAGGTATAAAAAATGTCCTGTGAACATAAAAAGGTTGAGATCCACTGATATAGACAAAGAAGATAAAATCGAATTATAAATATCGATATCAAAATATCCATTTTTTTTTAATCAAAATATCGATATTTTTGATGTTACTGATATTATTTTGACATCCCTAGCAGCAAGCAGTCATTAATTGATTAAAATTAATGATAAAACACCAGTTATTATTGAGCTTATGACTATGCATATGCATAATTATTTGCATTAATTTAATAAATACCTCTTATGCACAACTGGTTTTCGTCGTTTTTTATGATTTTTACTGTTATATGTTCATAGTTAATGCTAGTTTAATTGCCTCCTTCTGTTTCCAAATTTGTAAGTTTAACATTAATAAATTATTGTAGTTGGTAATTCAAAATGTTTTTGTTTTATTGAGATTGTGAAACTAATAGTTATGACCTCCGATTCTTTGAAAGAAGCTGCAAAATGGATTTCATATAAGAATCCTGTTGTGACTAACTCAGTTCAAGGGTTTAATTCAGCTGTAAGTAAATTTCACACAATAGTCAATTTCTGTTCTGACACTGTAAATTTTATAATAAGTACAATTTAAAAGACAATCTACTTTAATAGTAAAATTGCAAGATTACTGTTATCTATTTTATTGGTAAATCTTTAAGAAGTGGCCTTGGTGTATATTAAATTTAAAATTATGGTTATTTTTAATACGATAATTACATTAGCAATAATTCAACAGCAATAGATAAAAAGCCCAGTGTCTCCCAAGCACCTTAAAATGTACAAATTCCTAATACCATAATTTGATATCTCCATACAATAATTGCTATGCTAACAGTACAGCCACAACAACACTCATAAAAAAAAAAACTTAAAATGACCAAGTACAAACTGCAATAAAGAAATAAGTTGTAAAATATGTAAAAAATGTCTGTTTTGCCACAAAATCAATATAAAAAATAGAATCTTTGAAAAGGGAAGTTATGCATTACAATAATGTTAAAATAACTAAGGGAACACTTTGGCCAGTTTCGAGATATAAATTTCGAAAGTGAGTACCAACGTAGAGCATGCGGCAATACGGCCGCCGTCGGATTATTGCCGAAACGAGATTTTTCGAAAATTTTTTTGAACATGTTCCGGGAGAGCGCGGGCTTTGAAAATAATGTCAACGAAAGGGGAGGTCGTGATTAAAAAGGTGTTAAAATATCTAAGGGAACACTTTGGCCAGTTTCGAGATATAAATTTCGAAAGTGAGTACCAACGTAGAGCATGCGGCAATACGGCCGCCGTCGGATTATTGCCGAAACGAGATTTTTTGAAAATTTTTTTGAACATGTTCCGGGAGAGCGCGGGCTTTGAAAATAATGTCAACGAAAGGGGAGGTGGTGATTAAAAAGGTGTTAAAATATCTAAGGGAACACTTTGGCCAGTTTCGAGATATAAATTTCGAAAGTGAGTACCGCAGTTGAGCATGCGGCAATACGGCCGCCGTCGGATTATTGCCGAAACGAGATTTTTCGAAAATTTTTTTGAACATGTTCCGGGAGAGCGCGGGCTTTGAAAATAATGTCAACGAAAGGGGAGGTCGTGATTAAAAAGGTGTTAAAATATCTAAGGGAACACTTTGGCCAGTTTCGAGATATAAATTTCGAAAGTGAGTACCGCAGTTGAGCATGCGGCAATACGGCCGCCGTCGGATTATTGCCGAAACGAGATTTTTTGAAAATTTTTTTGAACATGTTCCGGGAGAGCGCGGGCTTTGAAAATAATGTCAACGAAAGGGGAGGTGGTGATTAAAAAGGTGTTAAAATATCTAAGGGAACACTTTGGCCAGTTTCGAGATATAAATTTCGAAAGTGAGTACCGCAGTTGAGCATGCGGCAATACGGCCGCCGTCGGATTATTGCCGAAACGAGATTTTTCGAAAATTTTTTTGAACATGTTCCGGGAGAGCGCGGGCTTTGAAAATAATGTCAACGAAAGGGGAGGTCGTGATTAAAAAGGTGTTAAAATATCTAAGGGAACACTTTGGCCAGTTTCGAGATATAAATTTCGAAAGTGAGTACCGCAGTTGAGCATGCGGCAATACGGCCGCCGTCGGATTATTGCCGAAACGAGATTTTTTGAAAATTTTTTTGAACATGTTCCGGGAGAGCGCGGGCTTTGAAAATAATGTCAACGAAAGGGGAGGTGGTGATTAAAAAGGTGTTAAAATATCTAAGGGAACACTTTGGCCAGTTTCGAGATATAAATTTCGAAAGTGAGTACCGCAGTTGAGCATGCGGCAATACGGCCGCCGTCGGATTATTGCCGAAACGAGATTTTTCGAAAATTTTTTTGAACATGTTCCGGGAGAGCGCGGGCTTTGAAAATAATGTCAACGAAAGGGGAGGTCGTGATTAAAAAGGTGTTAAAATATCTAAGGGAACACTTTGGCCAGTTTCGAGATATAAATTTCGAAAGTGAGTACCAACGTAGAGCATGCGGCAATACGGCCGCCGTCGGATTATTGCCGAAACGAGATTTTTCGAAAATTTTTTTGAACATGTTCCGGGAGAGCGCGGGCTTTGAAAATAATGTCAACGAAAGGGGAGGTGGTGATTAAAAAGGTGTTAAAATATCTAAGGGAACACTTTGGCCAGTTTCGAGATATAAATTTCGAAAGTGAGTACCGCAGTTGAGCATGCGGCAATACGGCCGCCGTCGGATTATTGCCGAAACGAGATTTTTCGAAAATTTTTTTGAACATGTTCCGGGAGAGCGCGGGCTTTGAAAATAATGTCAACGAAAGGGGAGGTCGTGATTAAAAAGGTGTTAAAATATCTAAGGGAACACTTTGGCCAGTTTCGAGATATAAATTTCGAAAGTGAGTACCGCAGTTGAGCATGCTGCAATACGGCCGCCGTCGGATTATTGCCGAAACGAGATTTTTCGAAAATTTTTTTGAACATGTTCCGGGAGAGCGCGGGCTTTGAAAATAATGTCAACGAAAGGGGAAGTCGTGATTAAAAAGGTGTTAAAATATCTAAGGGAACACTTTGGCCAGTTTCGAGATATAAATTTCGAAAGTGAGTACCGCAGTTGAGCATGCGGCAATACGGCCGCCGTCGGATTATTGCCGAAACGAGATTTTTTGAAAATTTTTTTGAACATGTTCCGGGAGAGCGCGGGCTTTGAAAATAATGTCAACGAAAGGGGAGGTGGTGATTAAAAAGGTGTTAAAATATCTAAGGGAACACTTTGGCCAGTTTCGAGATATAAATTTCGAAAGTGAGTACCGCAGTTGAGCATGCGGCAATACGGCCGCCGTCGGATTATTGCCGAAACGAGATTTTTCGAAAATTTTTTTGAACATGTTCCGGGAGAGCGCGGGCTTTGAAAATAATGTCAACGAAAGGGGAGGTCGTGATTAAAAAGGTGTTAAAATATCTAAGGGAACACTTTGGCCAGTTTCGAGATATAAATTTCGAAAGTGAGTACCAACGTAGAGCATGCGGCAATACGGCCGCCGTCGGATTATTGCCGAAACGAGATTTTTCGAAAATTTTTTTGAACATGTTCCGGGAGAGCGCGGGCTTTGAAAATAATGTCAACGAAAGGGGAAGTCGTGATTAAAAAGGTGTTAAAATATCTAAGGGAACACTTTGGCCAGTTTCGAGATATAAATTTCGAAAGTGAGTACCAACGTAGAGCATGCGGCAATACGGCCGCCGTCGGATTATTGCCGAAACGAGATTTTTTGAAAATTTTTTTGAACATGTTCCGGGAGAGCGCGGGCTTTGAAAATAATGTCAACGAAAGGGGAGGTGGTGATTAAAAAGGTGTTAAAATATCTAAGGGAACACTTTGGCCAGTTTCGAGATATAAATTTCGAAAGTGAGTACCGCAGTTGAGCATGCGGCAATACGGCCGCCGTCGGATTATTGCCGAAACGAGATTTTTCGAAAATTTTTTTGAACATGTTCCGGGAGAGCGCGGGCTTTGAAAATAATGTCAACGAAAGGGGAGGTCGTGATTAAAAAGGTGTTAAAATATCTAAGGGAACACTTTGGCCAGTTTCGAGATATAAATTTCGAAAGTGAGTACCGCAGTTGAGCATGCGGCAATACGGCCGCCGTCGGATTATTGCCGAAATGAGATTTTTCGAAAATTTTTTTGAACATGTTCCGGGAGAGCGCGGGCTTTGAAAATAATGTCAACGAAAGGGGAGGTGGTGATTAAAAAGGTGTTAAAATATCTAAGGGAACACTTTGGCCAGTTTCGAGATATAAATTTCGAAAGTGAGTACCAACGTAGAGCATGCGGCAATACGGCCGCCGTCGGATTATTGCCGAAACGAGATTTTTCGAAAATTTTTTTGAACATGTTCCGGGAGAGCGCGGGCTTTGAAAATAATGTCAACGAAAGGGGAGGTCGTGATTAAAAAGGTGTTAAAATATCTAAGGGAACACTTTGGCCAGTTTCGAGATATAAATTTCGAAAGTGAGTACCGCAGTTGAGCATGCGGCAATACGGCCGCCGTCGGATTATTGCCGAAATGAGATTTTTCGAAAATTTTTTTGAACATGTTCCGGGAGAGCGCGGGCTTTGAAAATAATGTCAACGAAAGGGGAGGTGGTGATTAAAAAGGTGTTAAAATATCTAAGGGAACACTTTGGCCAGTTTCGAGATATAAATTTCGAAAGTGAGTACCAACGTAGAGCATGCGGCAATACGGCCGCCGTCGGATTATTGCCGAAACGAGATTTTTCGAAAATTTTTTTGAACATGTTCCGGGAGAGCGCGGGCTTTGAAAATAATGTCAACGAAAGGGGAGGTGGTGATTAAAAAGGTGTTAAAATATCTAAGGGAACACTTTGGCCAGTTTCGAGATATAAATTTCGAAAGTGAGTACCAACGTAGAGCATGCGGCAATACGGCCGCCGTCGGATTATTGCCGAAACGAGATTTTTCGAAAATTTTTTTGAACATGTTCCGGGAGAGCGCGGGCTTTGAAAATAATGTCAACGAAAGGGGAGGTCGTGATTAAAAAGGTGTTAAAATATCTAAGGGAACACTTTGGCCAGTTTCGAGATATAAATTTCGAAAGTGAGTACCAACGTAGAGCATGCGGCAATACGGCCGCCGTCGGATTATTGCCGAAACGAGATTTTTCGAAAATTTTTTTGAACATGTTCCGGGAGAGCGCGGGCTTTGAAAATAATGTCAACGAAAGGGGAGGTGGTGATTAAAAAGGTGTTAAAATATCTAAGGGAACACTTTGGCCAGTTTCGAGATATAAATTTCGAAAGTGAGTACCGCAGTTGAGCATGCGGCAATACGGCCGCCGTCGGATTATTGCCGAAACGAGATTTTTCGAAAATTTTTTTGAACATGTTCCGGGAGAGCGCGGGCTTTGAAAATAATGTCAACGAAAGGGGAGGTCGTGATTAAAAAGGTGTTAAAATATCTAAGGGAACACTTTGGCCAGTTTCGAGATATAAATTTCGAAAGTGAGTACCGCAGTTGAGCATGCTGCAATACGGCCGCCGTCGGATTATTGCCGAAACGAGATTTTTCGAAAATTTTTTTGAACATGTTCCGGGAGAGCGCGGGCTTTGAAAATAATGTCAACGAAAGGGGAAGTCGTGATTAAAAAGGTGTTAAAATATCTAAGGGAACACTTTGGCCAGTTTCGAGATATAAATTTCGAAAGTGAGTACCGCAGTTGAGCATGCGGCAATACGGCCGCCGTCGGATTATTGCCGAAATGAGATTTTTCGAAAATTTTTTTGAACATGTTCCGGGAGAGCGCGGGCTTTGAAAATAATGTCAACGAAAGGGGAGGTGGTGATTAAAAAGGTGTTAAAATATCTAAGGGAACACTTTGGCCAGTTTCGAGATATAAATTTCGAAAGTGAGTACCGCAGTTGAGCATGCGGCAATACGGCCGCCGTCGGATTATTGCCGAAACGAGATTTTTCGAAAATTTTTTTGAACATGTTCCGGGAGAGCGCGGGCTTTGAAAATAATGTCAACGAAAGGGGAGGTCGTGATTAAAAAGGTGTTAAAATATCTAAGGGAACACTTTGGCCAGTTTCGAGATATAAATTTCGAAAGTGAGTACCGCAGTTGAGCATGCTGCAATACGGCCGCCGTCGGATTATTGCCGAAACGAGATTTTTCGAAAATTTTTTTGAACATGTTCCGGGAGAGCGCGGGCTTTGAAAATAATGTCAACGAAAGGGGAAGTCGTGATTAAAAAGGTGTTAAAATATCTAAGGGAACACTTTGGCCAGTTTCGAGATATAAATTTCGAAAGTGAGTACCAACGTAGAGCATGCGGCAATACGGCCGCCGTCGGATTATTGCCGAAACGAGATTTTTTGAAAATTTTTTTGAACATGTTCCGGGAGAGCGCGGGCTTTGAAAATAATGTCAACGAAAGGGGAGGTGGTGATTAAAAAGGTGTTAAAATATCTAAGGGAACACTTTGGCCAGTTTCGAGATATAAATTTCGAAAGTGAGTACCGCAGTTGAGCATGCGGCAATACGGCCGCCGTCGGATTATTGCCGAAACGAGATTTTTCGAAAATTTTTTTGAACATGTTCCGGGAGAGCGCGGGCTTTGAAAATAATGTCAACGAAAGGGGAGGTCGTGATTAAAAAGGTGTTAAAATATCTAAGGGAACACTTTGGCCAGTTTCGAGATATAAATTTCGAAAGTGAGTACCGCAGTTGAGCATGCGGCACGAACCACCAAACCCAGGGTATTCCGATGTTACACTGTGGGTGATCCTCCTTCCCGTCCATATCACTGCGCAAGTCATTGCCGCTAACCGCGATATCAATATACGTTTTACACGATTTCCGTGTTTAGTGATACATGAGCAAAAGCGTGTACGTTTACGGTGCATTTCATGAGTTCACGTATTGACTATTACGTGTCTCCAGTTGTGGACGCATGGGTTGTTTTGGGTGTTTAAACCCACCCCGAAATTATATAAAAATATTTTAGGAAATCCAATATTTTCTACAGTTCATATACTGAATTATTTTTACGTTGCTGGTTCGACCATAACCTTCTTTTGTGAAAGAAAATTCATTTAAATGAATTCGTGATTTTTCAGATTTTTGTGATAAACCATATAAAATAAAAAACTTCAGGAAATTTGCTTTATCAATTATCACAATTTCAAAAATTGTGATAACTTACAATTATATTTTACCATGGTTCAGGTTTTAATGGGTTATCATTCATATCAGACAGAACATTTTTAGGTTATTTACAATTAGGTTTGTTTATTGTTTACTTATTTACATAAATTAATATAATTTATTTATTCAATTCGATTTAATTATTCACACACAAATTAGAAATCTTAACAGTTGATTCATAACAAATGCATATGTCAACAACACAGAAGTTTCATCGTAATCATTACATAGTAATTATTTACCTAGTATTTAATAAGATAGTTGATTTTCCGACTTCCGTAGAGTTCCAAATCCTAGTTAAATATACATATATATCTGTATGTTTATTGATCATTTTCTTATATACATAAAAATTATTCATTTATTTTGTTTAAAAGTGCACAAATGTTATGTGTTTCATATAATAGTTACTATTCTAAATATTATTTAGATACAGTATGTATAAAACATTTATTTTATTATTTTTAAGTTACAATTTATTAATCTGATATATAAACATAAATTATACTATCTATCTTCTTAATATAGAACCTAAAGCATAATATTTTTACATAATTTCTATAATATAAAACCAGGTGGCAATTATATAGAGTAATATGCTCTTCTTATTTAATACTTGGTTATAATGCCATATAAGATAACATTTTAAAACTAAAACATAGGGAAAAAATATTGGGATAGAGCAATGCATATTGATAATAATGATATTAAATGTTTGACATTAGTTACGAATTCACTTTACAGTGTATTCGCATCCAGAGAGAACCACGTGGAGGTTGTCAAACTTTCTCTCCGCACCCTAGGCTGTCAGTAGATAAACTGACTGCTATAGGCGGGACCACAAAGGACCTGGACCACACAGGTCGGACCACACAGGTCGGACCACACAGGTCGGACCACACAGGTCGGACCACACAGGTCAGACCACACAGGTCGGACCACACAGGTCTAATCAGTTAACTTAATGCAAATAATTAAAAATTATTGGCATAAGTTGATTTTAAAATGCTCATTACCACAGAAGTAATAGCATTACATTAGTTTTCATTAAACAAATCATTAGTGAAATTACATTAATTCAATACAATACTAATTTTTATAATAATACATTTACACATAAGTATATAAATTTTGATGGAACTTTTCATGTCTTTACTTTTGTTTTCTAGGTGTTAATTAATGATTGTCCTGGCACAAAAGACATTTGAAATCACTCTGTTCGTAGTCTGCTGTTGTGTTTAATTTATTCTCATCAGGAATGCAATTAATTACCATCCAACGATTGCAGTCCGTGCATTCAACCCATTCTACACCTTTTTTGCCGCACACAACTCGGTGAGAATAAGCATTCCTGCCACAATAAAAGCAAATATCTCTCATAAAATCAGAATTTTCCAACAAATACGCCTTGAGATACTGCCTATATCCCATAGGTTCGAAAGATGTATCAAAACAATCTCCGTTCATCAATGTAATAGCATAATAAAGTACGTACACTCCACAATTATATGAATCTTTTTGTAAAGGAATGTTTTGTAGTTTATGGGTGCTCAAATTCAATTTTGGAAACCATCGATGTTCACCATATGAACAGTAAGTTTTAAGTCCTTTTATCAATTTTTTGAAACGTTCTTGTTCATTGATCTGATGTCCTATTGGATCCATTATGAAGCATTCTTTTTTACAAAAATCTATAAATGCTATTATCCAATGTGAACCTCCTACATTCCAAGGCATAACAAGAAAACAGTTTTCTTTTATAGTTACTTTTTCTTTATATTTGTGTTTTTCAATTATAGCATCAACCAAATCTGAGCTGAATATTTGGGTGTTTGATTTTTTGCTGTATTTCACAGAATAACTAGCTAATATAATAGATATCACAAAATTTGATAACCACATTTTTGTACACAAGTAAGGGTTCTCTGATCGATAATCAGATAATGTGTCAAAATCTGAAATTAATATTTCTGAGTAACCTAAAATATTTTTTACATGTTCATATATACCTACAGTATACTCAATTTGGTCTTTATTGGCATTGTTTTTGATGATCTGTCTATAAAAATGTATATCTTTTTTTAGTCTATTAGAATAAGTATCATATTTTAATGGTGTTTTATCAATAGGTGAGCAGTAACTACCAGGCGTTGAAAATGGTTTTACAGTTTTTATGATACTTGGAGTGATCCTATTGTCTCCTATTATTTGACTATTTTCATTGTTAATAGAAATTAAATTAACTACTGTCTCTGGTTTCTCGTTTACAGCCTGAGTAGGTTTAATTTTTTTCATGTTTGCCATTAAGCTGCCTTGTTTAAAATAACCTATTTTTTTATTTTTTCTAGGTATCCAGTGTTCAATATCTTCATCATCACTCAGACCTGTATCGACTGACAAAACACTTTTGTTTTGTGGGACAATTTCGCAATCGACTTTTTGTTGTTTGGGAATAGCGCAACGTTTGTTCGGTATGTCACACAGGACTTCCTTGATGACACTTTCTATCCTGGCTCTAGTAAGCCTTATGAAACGACTACATTTCATACTTTTTGCTTGTAGACTGTTTCCTTTAAGATAATGAAACCATAATTCTGCACCAGAATTATTTGGTCTATGGCACACTCCTAGTCTGGAGTATAACATAAGACAAGTCCACATCGGTATGACAGGTATTACAGATCCCATCAAATCACTGAAGTATTCTTCATTGTGAAATGCATTTGGAATGCCTCCATTATCTATTGTAAATGATGCTCTTATGTTTCTAGACATTTTTGCAAAACGACAATAAAACTTTGAAGATTTATATTTTCCTTTAGATAATGGGTTTGTTTTCAGATCATCTACCTGCATTCCATCCGAATTTAATGACAACATTTCTTCAAAATGTTTGTACTCATTTGAATTCAACACCGTCTCACAGTTGTTGTTAAGTTCAATCAGGTAATCAATTGATTTCTGAACATCGTCGTTTAGGTGTGGAGAAAGTATAACAGTGCAAAGTGCTTCAAACCATTTATCCAAATCGTTTACCATTTTCAGATTAAATGCTGGTGTTACCAAACCAACAACAATACGTGCAAGATCTTTGTTTTTATTGGATTTGCCAGCTGTACCATAGTACTTGAACACGTCGTCTGAAATATTTTTCACTAAATGACAGCAACATAAATTAAGTAAGATTTTTGATTTCATTGGTTTATGATCATATAAGTAATCATAACATTGGTCTAGGTAGTCAACAACATCTGTGCACCCGTTAAAAGCCTGTGCCAATGATTTTATTATAGCCGTGGAGAAATCACTCGTCACATTCACAATTAAATCTGACAGGTCAAAGCTGTGTTCTGTTGCAAACTTTTTAAATGCGTATAGCCAACTGGAAATAGCTGTTGCTGATTGATTGGTGCTTATGAATTCTGCAACTGGCATCATGTGATCATTTGCTTTTATTACTGCCGCATAGTACAATAAACGTTTTTCTTGGTTTTTCTTTGATGTAGTAGATCTTATGACTGTACCTGTTGCGTCAACATGTAATGTGACTGGTTTGAGTTTATTCAAAACCATCAATTGTTCTTTACTAAAAATGTAACATTCAAAGTTACGACTTTGAGGGTGTGATACATATTTTACAAATTCTGAGTTTTCAGAAGCCATTTTGACCATATCTATTCTGTCATCGCTGTTATAATCAAATTTACTCAAAGTCTCGTGTGACACTCTGTTGTACACACTAGTAGATCTTATTTGTTGAAGGTTCCCTCGTTTTAACTTACTAGGGGAAGATTTCATAATATGCTTCTGCCTCAAAGCCAGCGGTTTGATATGGCTCGCCTCTTCTCTGTAACTCATTCTTTCCGGTCCTCTCAGAAAGTTTGTTAATTTTCCACCGTGGCTATAGTTTATTTGATTGCTAAAAACATATGTCTTAACGCCATTTTCAGTCTTTTTTCCAAATTCAAACTTAAAACTTTTACAAGTGTTGTGTCTGCAGTATCCATAAATACTCGTTAATTCACCACATTTATTTCTATTAACACTTTTAATGGACAAAACACAAGAGTTATTAACAGTTATAAATTTGTTTCTAATTAACATATTTCTATGGTCTTTTGAAATTCTATCATCTTTGTTGGACAATTTTTCAAGTTTATTCCATTCATAAATGGATAACTCAAAAGTTCCCTCTATAGCATTAAGATTTGAAAAATTATATCTTTTTTCTTTTTTGTTTTCTAGGTCACCACTTATTGTCAATGGAAATATATTTTTAGAATTTTTGGGAAATGCTTTTGCGTCTGCCTCAGGAGTGCTACAAGCGACAACAGTTCTTCGTAATTTTATAGGAGTAACAGCATCAATTACCTCATCTAATTCTGTTATAGATTCAACAAAAGAAAAGTTACTGTCAAAATAACTTTTATGTTGTTTAAGATCAATGGTTTGTGGTAAATGTGTAAAGTTTGCTTGCCTAGAAATGTCTACATCTTGTTTAATTGCAGTAGATGTGATAATATTGGAATAGTCAGTGATCAAAGAGTGATTTTTATCTTTAATCATTTTAGTTTCACCAGATTTGTTATTCAAATCGTCTAAGGTCCGATCTAGTTTGAAATCTTCTAAATCACTCTCTAAAGTTTCATTTACTTGCTTTATCACTGCATACTGTGAAATCTCAGATTCTATTTCACAGTTGGCTTCAAAATCTAGTTTCCGCCTAACATTCCTCAGTATATCTTTTGAAGTTGTGTCAGAATATGTTTTTATATTTTTACTAGCAAATGTTTGCGACTCTCTAGTACACCCATCGTGTACTGTTATGTTTATAGTTACATAATGATTTTTACCAGAATCGTTAAATGTTAATTTTTCGGTGTTGTCATCAAATCCTAGTTCATTTGACCTACAACTTGGTTTTATGTTAAATGCATGTTGAGGGATATCTACACTGTCACTGACTTTTAAATTTTTCTCAGCATTAGACTCGCTAATTTTCTCGTTTATTTTATACCTTTGACTCTTACGTAGTAAACTCATTACGTTTTTTTTACTTTTAGTAATTTTTTTTAGTCTAATAGTTTCATTTAAAGCTGAATATGGACATAGCATCAACTCATTTTTTTTATTCATTAAACGTTTTGTGTTTACAGGAACATTATTTTCTGTATTTCCTCTAATGAGTCTGCATAGCGTTGAGTTGTTTACTGACAAGGCATGAACTACATTAATACTTAGCTTCTTTATATTGTTTGTTTGAAATACAACTTTGCAAGTATCTATAATTCTCGGGTCAGACATCTTAACAGATTCATTTATTATTGATGGGTATTTTAATTTGATGTAATCGGCGACAGCTTGAACTCTGTTGTTAAGACTCATTTTTTGAATACGTCCACTTATTATTTTTTTTGTAAGCGACACTTGTATCGTATTATTGCTTTCAACAAGTGGGGAAAGTTTTGATGTGTCTCTAGTTCCACTACATTTTACCGAGTCAATGTTGAACATGATGAATGGTTTTTATTAACAATTTTTTTAAGAATGTAAAATTAAAATTAAGAATAATAAAAATATTTGTTTTTGTCCAATTAATGTTAATTAAAAAATAAATTATATACTGTGAATGGTTTTCGTTAACAAATATTTTAAAAATGTAGAATTAAAATGTAAACTTAAAAATGTAGAATTAAATTTAAGAATAATAAAAAATATTTGTTTTTGTCTAATTAATGTTTTATTAATATGTTAAAGAAAAATTATATACTGCGAATGGTTTTTGTTAACAAATATTTTAAAAATGTAGAATTAAAATGTAAACTTAAAAATGTATACTAAAAATGTAGAATTAAATTTAAGAATAATAAAAAATATTTGTTTTTGTCTAATTAATGTTTTATTAATATGTTAAAGAAAAATTATATACTGCGAATGGTTTTTGTTAACAAATGTTTTAAAAATGTAGAATTGAATTTAAGAATAATAAAAAATATTTGTTTTTGTCTAACTAATGTTTTATTAATATGTAAAGAAAAATTATATACTGCGAATGGTTTTTGTTAACAAATATTTTAAAAATGTAGAATTAAAATGTAAACTTAAAAATGTATACTAAAAATGTAGAATTAAATTTAAGAATAATAAAAAATATTTGTTTTTGTCTAATTAATGTTTTATTAATAAGTTAAAAAAATGTGTATACTATAGTTTACTATAGTTGTATTATTATTTATTTTAAATTAGTAATACACTTATAGTATAAATACTAAAACACTTTACAGTCCGTTGTCTAAAAGACCTGACCGAATTATAATTTTAACAATAAGACAGAATGTCAAAAAATAATCACGAACCCTTGGGGTATGTTTAATATAAATCAATTACTTACCAATAATTACCAATAAGGAATTAGTAAATTGCTTAAGATGTCAAATGAACGACGTCTAAACGAAGAATCAATTATAAAATTGACCACAATTTATATTGTATACATTCAAAAATAATATAGATAAAACAGTTCACAATCATTATTGCCCCGAATTCTATTTCTGGATCTAGGATCGAGTGGGGAGATTGTAAATTAGGCTGGTAACACAATAAGACAAATAAATTGTAATCATCGAATTTAGTAATATTATGTAGGGGGTTAACCCTACATTGCATAATGTTCCATTTATGGAACAATTAGAATATGCGATGTTATTAATCGATAATTGTATATCGTTAAAACATTATTTTTATTTATTTCTAGACTGAAGGACGATTATTTTAATATATTGTACACAACTAATTTAAATTAAATCAACAAAAATAGTACTTAGAACATCACATTTTCATGTAGTAAAAAGAAACATAAAATTGTAATCTTTAAAAAATTGTAAATATAATTCACAATAAAAAAGAACCGGATGGGCCTCGCTCTGCTGTACAGTTGGGGGTGGAGTGCCACTCGTTTATAGGATAGGTCATTACAATGGATTTGTTAAATTTGAATTCATTGATAGGTATCATTGTACACGAAAAACGATTCTGAACGGAGATGATATGTTAGTCTAGAATATAATACATTAATACATTGTTATTTATAAATATTGTAATAAGTATATTTTATTTTGAAACTAAAAATTTAGAAAAATCGAAATTTTAAATTGTCTATAAATAAGTCAAAATATGACAAAATACTTTGAAAATTTAATCATTCATAGAAAACGTCAGTATAAACATTGGATCAAAATTTCAAGTGTTTAAATTGATTCGTTTTTGAGTTAAAGCAAAATAAAAAAGTCGATTTTGTCAAAAACTGGTTTTGCGTAATAAATATTGACGAAGTAGTCCTAACTACCGAACTCGTTACCGAGGAGATATGTGATGAAATACAGTCAAAACGGCTTAAAGAGAATGTGGCTGGTGATAACGACGAAAAGGAACCTGATGAAAAACCACCATCAACTAAACAAATGCTAGAAGCACTTCAAATTTTACGTAGACGATTCAGCAGAGAGGCGATTTTGACGTATTCGAGAAACATAAATCTTATGAAGATATGATTATGAAGTTGGCCGATGAAGGGAAAATCCTATCAACATTAGATGGATTTTTATCAAAAAATTAATTTATTTAATTAATTTTATTTTATTTTTAATTTCTTATGGCTAGATTTTTATTTTTATACATACCTTGAATCTCAATATGTAGATACTTTTAAGTTTTTTAAGTTTTTTCGTATATTTAATTATATGTAATCGTCATGTAAGTATGTCTAAATACTTTATTAGATACTCTTAGTAAAGTTACTAAGAACCATTAGTTGTAAGCAACAATGAGAAAATCATAGAAGTTTAGAGTTTAGACCTTTGTGAAAACTTAACCTTTGGAAATTATTAATTTGTAGCACTGAGATTATTTGGATGGATTCAATTCATCACATACAATAACATAAATTTCAAAATCAGGATTAAAACGACATAAAAAAAATGCATGAGACCCAACATTTAATAGTTGAAACCTGTAATATAATATCATGCATACGAATGGCGGAGAAAAGTTGAAAACTTCGTAAGGTAATTCTTGGTGAGCAATTCCGAATTCCGTTAAAGAATGGGCAGGCATGACGTCAAACTACGACCCGATAAAGGTAGATTTAAAAATTAAGGGTTAAAAGTTGTCATACAAATTCATACAAATGGCGTACAAAAGAATGACGGTGCGCATATCCATATTTCGTTAAGGGGTGGGCTATAATATACATAGAATCTGATACTATTTTTAGGACGAAACTCTGAGTCGGCTGGACTGGCCGGCTGACGGTTATCGTCGCTCATACGGTCACAATAATATTGTTCTTATTGACAATTCATTAATTTTTGTTATAAAAATAAAAGATGAAAATGTATGAAAATGAAATAATACATTAAAATGTTATGACGCAAGAGAATTTGTACATTTGTAAATAATCTTTTTGACTGTTTAAATAGTCTATCATTGTACAGTTCAAATCTTTACAAGTGTGCAATATCAAAAGAGAGACCTAAACAACTCGAATTTTTAGAAATTGCAAAAAAATGGTGCCAAAGTCTAAAAAAATGCAGTGGCCATTCTAGACCATACAGTTTGGACGGATTAGAATGGACAATAAACGCGGTCATTAATATTTATGAAGAGCAATCAAAATTAGGTTTTGAATACTTGTTAACGGCGCGATTAAATCAAGATGTTATTGAAAATACATTTTCCGTTTTTCGCCAAAGATGTGGTTATAATACAAACCCTACAGCAAAGGCATTTAGAATTACTTTTAAAATGTTATCTAATATGCAATTGATGAAACCATCTGCATTGTCAAATTGTGAAGCAGATGACGATCGTAATGTTATGTTTGAGTTTGATACAAATACAATTATAAAACCAACTGATGACTCTATCGTTAATGAAGAAGACGAACAATCCGACTCTAGTCTTTCTTCTTTTTCAATATCACCACTGGCTATAAAATGAAAATTTAGTTAAGCCTATCGTGACTCTTTCTGTTTGCTCAGATAGTTATTTTAATGGTTATCTAGGAAAAAAATGTTATGAAAAATTTAATTGTGTTGATTGTCAAAATTTAATGTTAACTTTAGACCCAGTAAACTATAATAAACAAACAGACTATTTAATATTTTGTAAAAACTACGGCATAAAATCAGAAAATTTTTATTTAAAAAAACCAACCGATAATTTTAGAAAATTCATTACAGAGTGTCAATTAACAATAGGCAATATAGTAGCTGAAAAACCATTTATGAATAAAATCGGAAAAACGATTGAAAAAATAATTTACAAAAAACTAGTTCCATCTTATTTTAATTTCAAAACTGAATGTCAACCTCATATAGAGTTCATTATTTTACATTTGATCAACTGTAAATTGCTTAGAGATTTTAATTGGAAGTCTAAAAATAATAAAAACCAAACAGTTGCTAAACTTAAGATTTTAAAAAATGTTTGATCCCTAATTTGTGTATTAACTGATAATTATTAGGTATCTAACAACCTACCTATTATTATGCAATATTATTTTGGAAGTTTTCTAATTATTTTTTTTATGTTTTTTTAATGTTTAATTATTATTATTTATAGGTTATTATTAAACCATATGTAAAACGTCGCTCTTAAGTACGTAAAATGTAATAATTATATTTACATTATTTATACTATACTTTTATTTAAAATTGTTATTGTCTTAAATTTATGATTTATTATCAAGATTTTAGATTTGTTCCAACCTGTGTTTACATTTTGTTTTAATTTTTGATTATAAAATAATGTATCTATGTGTTTGTTAATTTGTAAAAGACACTAAAAGTGTAAAACCACAGCATTTTTAAAATTTATTATCAATAATTTTAGATGGATATGTAAGTTTTTAAGTTGTTTTGTTTAAAATAAAAATATTTTGCTATATCCTAAATCAACTATGGTACCTATATTTTCATTGATTAAATATAAAATAAATCAATAATGTTTCTTAGAGTGCTTGAGTTGCTTCTGAAAAATTATTATTTGAAAAAAATAATTATTTTACTTAAAATTAACATTTTAAACTTAACTTTATTCAGCAATCATCATAGTAGTGCCATGAGAAACATAATATTCGAAAATAAAATAAGATTATATGATTAGCCATTCAATTTAGTAAATAACAATATTCAATTTAATTTATATTCTTGGAATTCTTATCGCGGTTTAATTTTATACTACCGATTTGTGTATTGTGTACAATTTAGTATTTACCAACGCTATCTATTGTCACATAATCCGTACAAATGTACGTGTTTCCATATTGCGTATAGCTATGGTCTATCTATGTATATTTAATCAATGGGCATATAAACTAATTTTCCAAAACACGTTTGTGTATGATGTTTCGGGATTAGTAGAATTGTTAACTATTTAGCCTCCAAATTAACGCTATAAATACACTTTTTCCATAAGTATGCTTTGGCACTCATCTATTTCAAAAAAGGAAATAATAATACACAAATACCCAATTCTATTTATATTAAATTCAAGTATAAAAATATAAAATTAATTAGGTGGTCAGACAACGTGTGAAGTTGCCCCCCCCCAAGTTATCATATTAATACAAAACGTGCATCAAAAATTTGCAATGAAGGTCTCATAATTTTTCAACTCAACACATTCAACACAATTCAAATTTCATTACTGGGGGGGTCAACTTCACGTAGCCCCCCAAATCGTCGCATCAAATCCAAACCGGTGTCAAAATAAATAACAATTAATTATAGATTACCATTGTAATTTGAACCCTAATCATTTATACATACTATTAGATCGTACGGTACCGAATTTATCAGTTATAGCTCCTGCCGAGACTTTACAAATGAAGAAATACACAGAGTCAACAAATTGAAATAAACATAAAACATTTTTTTTTTATATTACCTAATATTGTTGTATTATTACTTTAACTTCTAATTACTTTTTACTTTGCATACACTTAAATGTATATAATTGTATACATTAATTTTACTACAACAGAGAGTATACGACCATAACCAGAAGGTATACGATATTTTTTGTTATGATCACATGCGTATACCGTCGTATACCCTCCACTACAGCACTGCGTAAAAAATATTTTTCGGTGAAAAAATAGTGATAGAACATTTGCTAAATAGGTACTATATAAATGTGCGTTAAAAATCAATTAAATTTATTGTATTTGCTACTAATAATAATAGACAAATAAAACTAAGTTTCAGTTATCTGGACAGCTATTGTTTGGCAGCAGACAAATTTCTAACGCTGTTGGTAAAACCCATCTCACAATTGTGTTATACCTACAATACGAATAAACTGTATATAAATAATATTTTCAAATCGTCTCACTACTCGATTTTCTTTGAATACCTAAATCTTATAATTCATAGTTGTATGTTTTTATATTATTTACCTACATTACGGAAAGTAAAATTAGAAAGTAGAGATAACGTAATGGGTATAAAATATAAATGTCCAGTCCAATTTTTAATAGAATTTAAGCACAATTCTACTCTGTCTAGATTTATGCACTATGAATTAACCAAATTAATATTAATTATAATTATACTTATAACTATATTTTGTTGTTTACAAATGAAAAATTTAAAAAATATTTTGTGTAATACCCTTGAACATTGAAGACAAAGCAAACATCGGTAAACACATCGATGCAAAATATCCATACTTAACCATCGATTTTTTTAGCTTGAAACATCGATGTTTTTTTGAAATCCCTAATTACAGTAGTTACTTATCAGTAAGTAGTACTCATAACTGTAATTACAGGTATACGCAATTAGTTGTATTTTTTTGCGTAACATACATTACAATACAATACTATAGGTACAACAATACTATACTACAAAACCATTTATTAATATTATTATACATTTTATGATATTGGAAAATCACTACCGCTGTAATGCAATGTGAATTTATGACAGTTTATTATTTTCCGGGAGTTTATGTAGCTTAATTAAAAATCCATCAGTCATCGCTACCGCCGCAGTTGGTACGAGCTATAATATCGTCACCAGTACCGCTACCGCTGAAATGTGTGCGGACCTTAATGATGGTCGTTATCGGTATTTCTGCTGAAATAGAATTCCGAATAAAATGTTGTCTCCCGACTTGTGAGTAAGCGGTTGTACTTTTGTATAATTTATACCAGTATGAATATTAAATGTTTCTTCAATAATGTATTTGCATTTAATAATAAGAATAAACCGTGATGAACACGTGTTATCATAACAAAATATATACATATTACGATAACAGTCATGTAAACTCGAAACCCGGCTTCTCATCACACTGAAATGTGAAATAATTTAACTCTAGTTTTGTGGTCATTTCATGCACGATTTAAAATTGAAACTGAAAGTTTTGACCATAATCAAAACAATCAAAGCAAATTTAAATACTCTACGCTATACAATAATTAAAAAAATATAATAGTTTCAGCAATAAATACGAAATATTGTTACATTATGTACTTTATTTATAATAATAATAATTATAGTTATAATAATAATAATAATAATAATAATAATAATAATAATTATAAAAAAAAAAAATAATAATAATAATAAAATAAAAATTAATTTTCTGTAACGGTCCAACTAAAATAAAAAAATGTTATTTAGTATTTTTCCAATTATTTTATTACTTATTTTTAATTCTTACTTGCTCATGTAGGCCGGTGTAGCCCACACCGACGACGAAGCATTTCCCCCCCCCACCGGTGTGCTGGATGTCGGTGGTGGTGATGGTGGTGGTGGGCTCTCGCCGCTGTCGGTCGGTGGTGGGCTTTCACGCACCAACATAAGTGGCGGTGCTGCGCCGTCGCCGCTGGCCGAATCAGGTGCCGGTATCCCACCATTCGTGGAATGCGGCGTCCTCGTAGAGGGGGCACCTATCATAATTTACGAAATTTAAAGGAAAAGCAAAGGCAGATTTACACGGGTCAATCGCGGTCGAGCAATTGTTGTCATGCAGCAAAATTATAATCGATTTAAACGATACAATATTATATATTTTCTGTAAAATCATGGTAATTGATCGATAAGCATTAATTATTTGCAAGATTATCATCGAGAATTTCATTACAAAGCTAATTAAAATGCAATTTTCGCTGTCATAGTAGTTGAATAATTTGTTTAAATAAACAATAATATACATTTTAATATCAATTTCACTCTTTAGTCTTTAAAAAACTGTTAATAATATATTGTAATATAACAATATAGTAACATTTGTAAATTAATTTTATAGTATTATTATTAACTTAGTATTTATTTATTATTTAAATTATAATATAATTATATTATTATTAGCGAAATTTCAAAAAACAATTTTAGGGTGCATAATCTCTGTATTTTCTGGGCATTTATATTAAAAGTTACAATTTATATCTATAAAGCATTAATGGCTTTTTTAATCAAAAATGTTTTATAACAATTTAACAATTAACACGTTTAATTAGTTTATTATTTTTTACAAGAATTAATAACATAAATATTACAAGTTACAGATGAAAGAGTTAAGTAAAAATTTTAACAAGATTTATAAGCCTATCTTTTTCCGCAAATTAATCTTAATTTTAAAATAATAAATAATAGACATGTAATTTCTTTAGTAAGACGATTCAAAGCAAAGCATGGATATAACAATTAAAGACCGGATCGCCAAATCTGGAATTGAATTAAAGTCTGTTGCGGAATTTTTTAATTTTTCAATATTATTGAGATTTTGGAAAAAAAGCCTCCATAAAGTATCACCACTGGCTCATTTGTAATCTAAAAATGTCATATTTGAAACTTTTGGATAGTATTTTTCATACCTACGAACAATTGTTCTAAGAAAAAAAACATCATAGTGAAACCATAAGATCCCACGCTTCACACAAAAAGTAAAATAATAATAATTTAAATTCAAATATTTATTTATAATTAATTCATATAATAATTAATTATTTATTTTATTTTGTTATTTTATTTCGTAACTCGTGTAAACCTGCCTTAAGTGAAATGTAAAATATTCTTGTACTTACGACAAAATCGGGCAATATGTCCAATAGCACCACAGTTATAACAGCCTGAAACATTAAAATTACAAAAAACATTAACCATTATTGTACTTGGTTTATGCAATATGCATGTTACTATTACAATATCATATTCAAATACTTACGGCGAGAATTCCGGCCCGGCCGACGTTTACCGCCACGCCGCGGCTCCAGTGCCTTGCCGACAGGATTATTGCCGAGGTACACGGGCGCATTGTATACATTATACCGCATACCTCGGCAATGAAAATTGTTTTTCATATTACCAACCATCTACAGTTAAATAAGAATAAATATATTTTAATAAGGACGTATTTAATTCTTTGATCATTTCGACACATAAACTAAATAAACATTACTATCGTAACTGATGTGTACTCACTTTGACTGCTGTCGGAGAAGTTATGCTGAGCGGCAGTCAATGCATTTGGCGTCGGCATTACAGCGTAAAGATAGCTGTGCCGGTTGGCCAATCGGAAAAATAGATTTTGTATATTATTTTGTAAACACAGATGCCAATGTAACTATAACCACGGTTTCAGATTAATTTTTAATTACCTTAAACCGAGGACCCAGACGTACGAAGAGGGTAGTTGACTAACAGGCTAAAGTCCCCTCCCCCAATTGACCGTATTATTATTACTTTTATTACAAATATTCATCAAGTGTCAACTATCGTTAACTAGTAAGTAACTAGCAAAACGTAAATTCCACATACGTATTGAATGAAATAATTAGTAGCCGCATGCTCAACTGCTAAACTCACTTTCGAAATTTATATCTCGAAACTGGCCAAAGTGTTCCCTTAGATATTTTAACACCTTTTTAATCACCACCTCCCCTTTCGTTGACATTATTTTCAAAGCCCGCGCTCTCCCGGAACATGTTCAAAAAAATTTTCGAAAAATCTCGTTTCGGCAATAATCCGACGGCGGCCGTATTGCCGCATGCTCAACTGCTAAACTCACTTTCGAAATTTATATCTCGAAACTGGCCAAAGTGTTCCCTTAGATATTTTAACACCTTTTTAATCACCACCTCCCCTTTCGTTGACATTATTTTCAAAGCCCGCGCTCTCCCGGAACATGTTCAAAAAAATTTTCGAAAAATCTCGTTTCGGCAATAATCCGACGGCGGCCGTATTGCCGCATGCTCTACGTTGGTACTCACTTTCGAAATTTATATCTCGAAACTGGCCAAAGTGTTCCCTTAGATATTTTAACACCTTTTTAATCACGACCTCCCCTTTCGTTGACATTATTTTCAAAGCCCGCGCTCTCCCGGAACATGTTCAAAAAAATTTTCGAAAAATCTCGTTTCGGCAATAATCCGACGGCGGCCGTATTGCCGCATGCTCAACTGCGGTACTCACTTTCGAAATTTATATCTCGAAACTGGCCAAAGTGTTCCCTTAGATATTTTAACACCTTTTTAATCACCACCTCCCCTTTCGTTGACATTATTTTCAAAGCCCGCGCTCTCCCGGAACATGTTCAAAAAAATTTTCGAAAAATCTCGTTTCGGCAATAATCCGACGGCGGCCGTATTGCCGCATGCTCAACTGCTAAACTCACTTTCGAAATTTATATCTCGAAACTGGCCAAAGTGTTCCCTTAGATATTTTAACACCTTTTTAATCACGACTTCCCCTTTCGTTGACATTATTTTCAAAGCCCGCGCTCTCCCGGAACATGTTCAAAAAAATTTTCGAAAAATCTCGTTTCGGCAATAATCCGACGGCGGCCGTATTGCCGCATGCTCTACGTTGGTACTCACTTTCGAAATTTATATCTCGAAACTGGCCAAAGTGTTCCCTTAGATATTTTAACACCTTTTTAATCACGACCTCCCCTTTCGTTGACATTATTTTCAAAGCCCGCGCTCTCCCGGAACATGTTCAAAAAAATTTTCGAAAAATCTCGTTTCGGCAATAATCCGACGGCGGCCGTATTGCCGCATGCTCAACTGCGGTACTCACTTTCGAAATTTATATCTCGAAACTGGCCAAAGTGTTCCCTTAGATATTTTAACACCTTTTTAATCACCACCTCCCCTTTCGTTGACATTATTTTCAAAGCCCGCGCTCTCCCGGAACATGTTCAAAAAAATTTTCGAAAAATCTCGTTTCGGCAATAATCCGACGGCGGCCGTATTGCCGCATGCTCAACTGCGGTACTCACTTTCGAAATTTATATCTCGAAACTGGCCAAAGTGTTCCCTTAGATATTTTAACACCTTTTTAATCACCACCTCCCCTTTCGTTGACATTATTTTCAAAGCCCGCGCTCTCCCGGAACATGTTCAAAAAAATTTTCGAAAAATCTCGTTTCGGCAATAATCCGACGGCGGCCGTATTGCCGCATGCTCAACTGCGGTACTCACTTTCGAAATTTATATCTCGAAACTGGCCAAAGTGTTCCCTTAGATATTTTAACACCTTTTTAATCACCACCTCCCCTTTCGTTGACATTATTTTCAAAGCCCGCGCTCTCCCGGAACATGTTCAAAAAAATTTTCGAAAAATCTCGTTTCGGCAATAATCCGACGGCGGCCGTATTACCGCATGCTCAACTGCGGTACTCACTTTCGAAATTTATATCTCGAAACTGGCCAAAGTGTTCCCTTAGATATTTTAACACCTTTTTAATCACGACCTCCCCTTTCGTTGACATTATTTTCAAAGCCCGCGCTCTCCCGGAACATGTTCAAAAAAATTTTCGAAAAATCTCGTTTCGGCAATAATCCGACGGCGGCCGTATTGCCGCATGCTCAACTGCGGTACTCACTTTCGAAATTTATATCTCGAAACTGGCCAAAGTGTTCCCTTAGATATTTTAACACCTTTTTAATCACGACCTCCCCTTTCGTTGACATTATTTTCAAAGCCCGCGCTCTCCCGGAACATGTTCAAAAAAATTTTCGAAAAATCTCGTTTCGGCAATAATCCGACGGCGGCCGTATTGCCGCATGCTCTACGTTGGTACTCACTTTCGAAATTTATATCTCGAAACTGGCCAAAGTGTTCCCTTAGATATTTTAACACCTTTTTAATCACGACCTCCCCTTTCGTTGACATTATTTTCAAAGCCCGCGCTCTCCCGGAACATGTTCAAAAAAATTTTCGAAAAATCTCGTTTCGGCAATAATCCGACGGCGGCCGTATTGCCGCATGCTCTACGTTGGTACTCACTTTCGAAATTTATATCTCGAAACTGGCCAAAGTGTTCCCTTAGATATTTTAACACCTTTTTAATCACGACCTCCCCTTTCGTTGACATTATTTTCAAAGCCCGCGCTCTCCCGGAACATGTTCAAAAAAATTTTCGAAAAATCTCGTTTCGGCAATAATCCGACGGCGGCCGTATTGCCGCATGCTCAACTGCGGTACTCACTTTCGAAATTTATATCTCGAAACTGGCCAAAGTGTTCCCTTAGATATTTTAACACCTTTTTAATCACCACCTCCCCTTTCGTTGACATTATTTTCAAAGCCCGCGCTCTCCCGGAACATGTTCAAAAAAATTTTCGAAAAATCTCGTTTCGGCAATAATCCGACGGCGGCCGTATTGCCGCATGCTCAACTGCTAAACTCACTTTCGAAATTTATATCTCGAAACTGGCCAAAGTGTTCCCTTAGATATTTTAACACCTTTTTAATCACGACCTCCCCTTTCGTTGACATTATTTTCAAAGCCCGCGCTCTCCCGGAACATGTTCAAAAAAATTTTCGAAAAATCTCGTTTCGGCAATAATCCGACGGCGGCCGTATTGCCGCATGCTCTACGTTGGTACTCACTTTCGAAATTTATATCTCGAAACTGGCCAAAGTGTTCCCTTAGATATTTTAACACCTTTTTAATCACGACCTCCCCTTTCGTTGACATTATTTTCAAAGCCCGCGCTCTCCCGGAACATGTCCAAAAAAATTTTCGAAAAATCTCGTTTCGGCAATAATCCGACGGCGGCCGTATTGCCGCATGCTCAACTGCGGTACTCACTTTCGAAATTTATATCTCGAAACTGGCCAAAGTGTTCCCTTAGATATTTTAACACCTTTTTAATCACGACCTCCCCTTTCGTTGACATTATTTTCAAAGCCCGCGCTCTCCCGGAACATGTTCAAAAAAATTTTCGAAAAATCTCGTTTCGGCAATAATCCGACGGCGGCCGTATTGCCGCATGCTCAACTGCGGTACTCACTTTCGAAATTTATATCTCGAAACTGGCCAAAGTGTTCCCTTAGATATTTTAACACCTTTTTAATCACCACCTCCCCTTTCGTTGACATTATTTTCAAAGCCCGCGCTCTCCCGGAACATGTTCAAAAAAATTTTCGAAAAATCTCGTTTCGGCAATAATCCGACGGCGGCCGTATTGCCGCATGCTCAACTGCGGTACTCACTTTCGAAATTTATATCTCGAAACTGGCCAAAGTGTTCCCTTAGATATTTTAACACCTTTTTAATCACCACCTCCCCTTTCGTTGACATTATTTTCAAAGCCCGCGCTCTCCCGGAACATGTTCAAAAAAATTTTCGAAAAATCTCGTTTCGGCAATAATCCGACGGCGGCCGTATTACCGCATGCTCAACTGCGGTACTCACTTTCGAAATTTATATCTCGAAACTGGCCAAAGTGTTCCCTTAGATATTTTAACACCTTTTTAATCACGACCTCCCCTTTCGTTGACATTATTTTCAAAGCCCGCGCTCTCCCGGAACATGTTCAAAAAAATTTTCGAAAAATCTCGTTTCGGCAATAATCCGACGGCGGCCGTATTGCCGCATGCTCAACTGCGGTACTCACTTTCGAAATTTATATCTCGAAACTGGCCAAAGTGTTCCCTTAGATATTTTAACACCTTTTTAATCACGACCTCCCCTTTCGTTGACATTATTTTCAAAGCCCGCGCTCTCCCGGAACATGTTCAAAAAAATTTTCGAAAAATCTCGTTTCGGCAATAATCCGACGGCGGCCGTATTGCCGCATGCTCAACTGCGGTACTCACTTTCGAAATTTATATCTCGAAACTGGCCAAAGTGTTCCCTTAGATATTTTAACACCTTTTTAATCACCACCTCCCCTTTCGTTGACATTATTTTCAAAGCCCGCGCTCTCCCGGAACATGTTCAAAAAAATTTTCGAAAAATCTCGTTTCGGCAATAATCCGACGGCGGCCGTATTGCCGCATGCTCAACTGCGGTACTCACTTTCGAAATTTATATCTCGAAACTGGCCAAAGTGTTCCCTTAGATATTTTAACACCTTTTTAATCACCACCTCCCCTTTCGTTGACATTATTTTCAAAGCCCGCGCTCTCCCGGAACATGTTCAAAAAAATTTTCGAAAAATCTCGTTTCGGCAATAGTCCGACGGCGCCCGTATTGCCGCATGCTCACATTAATAAACGTAGCAATAAAAGTATACAATAATATGTTGGTCACACTGAATTTAACTGATACGGTTATTAGTTAGCAATAAAAACCATTAACTTGGCAATAAATTTTTGAGAACCACTGAATTTTTCTTATCACAATTAGTCGATTATTGCTAATGTAATTTTGGTATTTTTAATTGTAATTAAAGAAATGGTTGTTTATTGTGGTTAATATTTTATTATATATATATATCAATGTATTTAATTATTAATGTTTATTATTAACTTTTACAATTTATAGTACAATTAAGTAAAAAATTGTAAGTTGATTACAATAATTACTTAAAAATATTTCTAGTGTAGAATCAATGTTATGAATAATATCTTAAAAGCATTTTAGTTATAACATACTACCTAATAAGTAAATATTGTAATATCATTCTAATATAATATATAATAATTAGTTATCATTGTTTTTTAAGAAATATGTATCTTGATTGGAACCTTACACAAATATTTTTTTATTATGAATTACTTTAAAGGTTGCTTTTACATGCAGTAGCTTATTGTACATTATTGTACATTTTATTAGACGTATAAAACAGATAATAAAATGCAAACTTTATTGGGTGTCTACATGTTCCAATTTTTACTCAGTTTTCCATCTCAATTTCAACTGTATTGTCATCCTTCAGTAGTATTCATTTAGTTTATTGATTTTTTTAATAATTTTGAAGAAGCACTGTTGTGATTTTTTACTATAATGTTCCTAATATGTGTGTAATATAATTCTTGTAGATCAGACATGTTTGTAAAAAAAAAAAAAAATACTACTCAAATCAAATGTAACATTTATTTAATAATATTTGTAAATATAACTATTATAATATATTACAATTATTAAAAAAAACCAAAAGTTTAGTTGTTGAAATTATAATATAGTACATAAATATGTAGTATATGTTTATTACTATATAATAGTTTAGGGGAAAATTAAATCTAAAATTAATGAAAAATTGTACTATGATACATAATATAATACATCAAATCTGTATTTACATGTAATGATTTATTTTTCAACTTCATATAAAATAAATCCGCACCCATCAATCTTTTGATCCAATCTTATTTACTGTATACACACTTTGTGTTACTTGTTATGATTAGTTGTGTTCAATAAAATTAATAAAATTAACAACAAATCTTTGTGTATAAACCGACCCATTGGCACAACTAGTGTTAAATTTTTTTTTTTGGAGGGGGCTAATTTTTGTTGTAAGTATTCATTTTAATTTATGTCTTTATCTGTTATGTAAAGGAGAGATAAATATTTAGGAGGGCAAGACAAATATTTGGGGGGGGAGCTAAAATCCCCTCTCTATTTGTGCCTATGAAACTAACCTTTATAGTTATATACAAAATAGACCAATTTTATTAATATTTATACTATAGTTTTCTTTACTTATGTCTTTATTTTAAGATAATTGAGATATATTTATTGAAAATTACAATTATACAATTCTAATTTTAATTGAATTTAACATTTTTAGTATTTCCTTTTTAATCCATAATAGGAATCATTATTATTTTTATTGAATATGAACTAAATTTTTTTGTATGATCTAATTAAAATTTATTTTTATTTGTTTAGCTAAGTTGGATCGGATTAACAAGTTCTGGTGAAAAACAAAATATAATGAAACTCGAAAATTTTGATTTATTTAAAATGATTGGAAAAAATATTTATATCTTTAAAATGGCTGGTCTCTTGGGAGCATCAGCTGTTATACTTGGAGCTTATGGTGCTCATGGTTAGTAAAATATTTGTAAAACAATAATAATTTTCTAATAAGTAGTTAAGATTTATAGTAGACATATTTATATTATATTATCATAGGAATGATGTGATATAGAGAATTATTTATTTGAATTGAAGCTATATACAAACGATTTAATTAAAAGTCTTGAAAATAAGTTCTAAATAAGTAATTAAAAATAATTTAGATTAAATAATTTATGATAAAATTATGTAACATATATTTTATTCTTAACAATTTGACAAATATTGAGTTTTATTTTTATGGAATTCCTTAAATATTTATTTAAAATATTTCTTTAGTTGTAGCTCATAAAGCTAATCCAGAAGAAGCTAAAAATTTTGACACAGCAAATCGGTATCATTTTTTTCATACATTAGCATTGTTTGGTGTACCATTTTGTCGTTTCCCGAGAATTGTATGTATATTATTTTTAAAATATTTATATGCAAATTTTTAAACAAAATGTAATTCTTTTCAGACTGCTGCTCTATTTATTAGCGGTACATTTATCTTTTGTGGAACATGTTATTACAACGGATTGACTGCAGATAAAACATACAATAAATTTACTCCTACTGGTGGTATGTTATTAATTGCTGCCTGGTTGTCAATGGCCATATAAAATATATTTGATAACATGATTTTACTGTCTGGTTTCATAGTTGAAATTATGGCATTTAAGAACATAAAATATGGATTAAATAATGCTATGGTATCATATGTATTATTGATCTAGTTTTATTTTTTTTATCAAACTTATCAACATCTATATTTACTTAATTATATCTTTTGTTTGTAATACTAAATGGTTGTGGTAAAAAAAAAGATAAGGAACATGTATATCATTTAATATAAATCACATTAAAGTAAATAACAAATAATGAACAACTTATTTTAGTACTATATTATGAATAACTTCTATTCTCCTGACCATATTGGTTATTTTTGCATATTTTTATTAGTTAATACATGTACTGTATATATAACATCTTATTTACATACATGATATTAGAAAATATAAAATAAAATAAAGCCTATACATTTTATATTACAAAATAAAATAAAAAAAGTTCATTGTTAAACTTATGTATTATAAGTGTAATAAGTTATTAATATAATAATATTTTCATTGTTGTTAAAATTGAGTGTTCATAATGAAATGGTATTGTTTAACTTGTCTTCTATATATATGACTGATGAATTTGAATCTTTAAACTTAGTATTTTTGCCCTAGGTCAGCCTGTAGCCATGGGTTGGAAGGGACAAGGAGGACATATCTTTGGTACATAATTGTTGCCCCCCCCCCCTCATCAAGTATACAATTTGTATACATATTATGTAGGGGTATGTTATGCACTATACTGTTTTTTTTCTAATGCCCCTTTAAATTTTGGTTAGTCATACCCAAAGACTTGAACCTAACTGGGTATGTTGCCATTGGCAAAGTTGGTAGTTTTTTAAGTATACCAAAAGTATTTTTCTTTTTTCAATTTGGTCCAGGTGTAGGCTCTTCATTTATTATTCTTGTTTTGAGAAGTCATCCAACCATTATGATTACCATTGATTTTAATTACTATTTATAATCAATGTTATTACCAATGGCAACTGAATCAGGTGTTCTTTCAACTAGCTATACATTTTGTGCAAATATTAGAAAGGTTAGTACGTATACACCTGTAGCACTTATCATACAACAAGTCATATTTTTTCCATGTTCTGCATAATCAATTTTTACCACTCTGTGCTACAGCTGAAAAAATAACTTTTGGTAGTTAAGTTGACACCCAAAGATACCTATCAGATTTATCCACATTAAATTTATTTTATTAAATGCTATAAGTCAATCATTAGAAGTAGGTTCTGGTTTTCTAATACTAAAGTTACTTCCAATTATTTGCTAACTAAGGCTGCATATTGAACTGATGATGAATATAATTTTGGAGAAATAAAAATTATTTACATTGTTTGTAAAAGGATTAGAACATTAAATGAAAGTTTAAACCTAATGTCGATTGGAACAAAATATTAAAGATACATAATATAGATAATTCACTGATCATCTATTCAAAAGATTAAAAAAATAATAGTCTGTACTACTTCAACTGAGTTAACAATTAGTTACCTAATTGTATTATACTATTTGTATGCACACTGTACTGATTACTTTTAAGTAATCATTAGTCAGTAATATAATATAAATATATTATATTTAGTAAGATAAAAAACTATTCGATTATTTTATTTTTTGAGTGAAAAATTCATTAGATTATAAAATATTTAGATTACTAATCATTCAATTATTCCCATCAATACTTAAAATACAGTCCAGTAATCAGTAGTATACGCCAGCGGTTACCAAACTTTTACGATCACGGAACCCTTAGAAAATAGTTTTTGTTTCATGTGTTACGGACATGTATGACTTAGGGCCCAAGGCATTAAAGCATTGAGGTCAACAGGGGGTTATAAACAATAAGTAAAACTTAAATGTTACATGAGCACATTTTCAAAAGTATCATTAATATCAGTGACATGTGAAAGGTAGAAGAATATAAAAATAGTAAACCAGCCAATTAACAAATAAGGTTGGGCATTCAACAAAATTGCGTATCAATGATTTTAGCGAAGATACGTGAAAATTGCCAAACTAACAAGGCCAACCACTAAGGTTTAACTATCTAATGCCCATAGGTGGAAATATTTACTAAGCATGATTATGGTTAGAAATCATATCCGGGAAAAGTTGTTTACACGGGATCCTAGTATATAAGGGGGTCCTCAACAGACCAAAAGTCAGATGTGTTTAAGTCCGGACACAGCAAGCACCTTCACGCCACTCTACATTGTAAATGTTTTATCGCACATTATTTTAATAAAAAGTAGTAACTTTAATTTGAAGTCAATCTTATTTATTAAATCCTCTACCATCCCTATTGATTCGACGGCACGCAACACAAATTTGGCGCAGTCGGTAGTTCTTTTTGAAGAGAATTTTCAAATTCAATTCACGGAGGCAGTCACTACATAGCTGATCACCGTCGAAGAAGAAAAATTGTACACACTTTCAACTTCGTCAACTCCGGAAAGAAAAGAACCGTGTTGCAGTCAATCAAAAGAAGAGGAAAATGGCGACGAAAAACAATAAAGTAACAATGATGTCATCAATAGCTTCACTGTAAGCATTATTTTAATTATTTTAATTAAGTTGACATTTAAAAGGGTGTAGAATTAAGAGAAAATTGTGAAAATAAAAATAATAAGTAAATAAAGTAAAATAAAATAAAAATAAAAATAATAAAATAATTTATTTTTAAATAAAAAATAAAATTATAAAATTATTGTAAGAATCCGCGACATAAAATAAACCATCTCCCTTGGACTTAGCTAACCCATTGTAATGAAAAGTGAAGAGTGCTATGAGAATAATTGAGAATTATTGTGAATTATTGAGAATATAAAAAAATTAATGAAAATAAAGAGAATTATAAAGTTATATTGAGTCATTGAAAAATATATGAGATTATTGAGATTATAAGAGTTATTAAATGAGAATAACCGAGAATTATTATATGAGAATAAAAAGAGAGAATAAATATAAATGAGTTATTAAAAGAGAATAAAAGAGAATAAATAAATGTGAATTATTGAATAAATATATGTGAAATATTATTAAAAGAGAATAAATATATGTGAAATATTGAATTAAAAGAATAATTAGATGAGAATTATTATATTATATTGAGATTTTATGAGTGATACTAGTGAATCAGTAAAATCTCCCTTGGAAGTAGCTACTCCATTGAAAAGAGAATTAGAAGAAAATAAAAAGTTATTAAAAGAAACATTAGAGAAAATTGATAAAGAATTAGACTCAAAAGGAAGAATAGGAACTAGAAGTCAAACAGACATAGAGCATATAGAATTAAAATTTGAGAGAAAAAGTAGAGAAATAATGGCAGAATCAAAGGAATTAACAAATAAAATGATCATATCATTAGATGAGGCATTAAAATTAATACCTAAATGTAAAACAGAAGAGGATATTTTTACGTTCATAAATGCATGCGATTTAGCAGTAAACGCGATAGATGAAGGACATTTACCATTATTAATAAAATATATTACGACTAAATTACGTGGGAAACCATTAGAATTAATAAAATATAAAGACACAAGTAAATGGGTAAATATAAAAAAATATTTAACGGATTCATTCGAATCTCAACGTACAGCATCATCTCTACAAATAGAGTTAAATTCGGTAAAAATGGGTTATAATGAAAGCGTAAATGATTATAATAATAGAGTAGAAAATTTATATTATAAATTGTGTGATGCAAGCACAATTGGAAAACAAAAAAGTGAAATACAAACTATTCGAAATACTTTAAAAGATTTAACTTTATCAGCATATATATCGGGATTAATTAAACCAATAAAATTACTAGTTAAAGCAAGAAATCCAAGCACATTAGAGTTAGCAGAACAAATAGCAAAAAATGAAGAGTTAGAATATAAAAATGATAAAGAAATATATGAGAAAACAAATAAATATAAAAATAATAATAATAACTATTATAAAAATAATTACAATCGTTATAACAAACCAAATACATATCAAAATAATAATAACAGAATGTTAGGAGGAAATAATAATAATAATACTAATTATAATAAAAATATTAAACATTGTTTTATATGTAATAGAACAAATCATTTAGCAAATGCGTGTAGAAATAAACCAAAATCAAATAATCAATATAATAATAGACCACCAAATCAAAATAATTTTACGCGACAAATAACTAACTATAATACAAGAATAAAACATTGTAATTTCTGTAATAAAAACGGGCACATAGAAAGTGAATGTTATACAAAACAAAATAGAGACAAACGTAATAATAATAATAATCAAAATTCGGGAAACGAGTCAGGATCGAACGTAGTTCGCGGACCACGTTCGATAAATCATATAATTACCGCGGATCCTATGGAAATTGCTTCCACATCATCTCAAACATAGAAAATAAATACGTAGAATGTATATCAATTGCTAGTAAAACTAATACTTTAAAACTATTGGCAGATACTGGATGTGATATAAGCATAATAAAAATAAATTGTTTAAAAGGAGAATTAATAGTAGACGAAACTCAAAAATTAATATTAAAAGGCATAAATGATCAATTAGTAGAAACCGTGGGTAAAATAACAATTCCAATTCAAATAAATAATAAAACTTTTCAAGTAGATTTTAATGTAGTATATCCAAACTTTCCTACATTGCAAGATGGTATTTTAGGTTATCAATTTTTAAAGAAAAATGGAGGGTCCATAAACGCATATAATGATACTTTAGTATTAGATAATGAAATTACGAATAATGAAATAAATGTAGAAAATGAAATATTATTAAAACCAAGAACAGAAACAGTAATAGAATTACCAATAGCAGACCCAAGTGTAGAAAATAAAAATATTATAATATATAAACAAGAGGTGATAGAAAATGTATATAGTAGTAACTTTAAAAAAAAAAAAAAAAAAAAAAAAAAAAAAAAATGTATGTAACCATAATTATAATTAACATTAAAATATAAGAAGATTGCATAACTAACAAAAGCATTATATTTATAGTAATATTGTAAACTATAATATAATGTTTTACTATTAAAAAAAAAAAAAAAAAAAAAATTAATTCATATTGTATTCAATAAATATTAAGAGATTATTGTATTAAATTATATTCAAACATTGTATCAGAATTTTAAAAATCTAGTTATGTAAATCAATTATTGTAAAATTCAAAATATGCCAATTATTGTAATATGTAAACATTGTAAAAGATTGTAAAAGATTTCCATCTAAGGCCGGAAATCTTTCTTTTCGCGCGGAGGTGTTACGGACATGTATGACTTAGGGCCCAAGGCATTAAAGCATTGAGGTCAACAGGGGGTTATAAACAATAAGTAAAACTTAAATGTTACATGAGCACATTTTCAAAAGTATCATTAATATCAGTGACATGTGAAAGGTAGAAGAATATAAAAATAGTAAACCAGCCAATTAACAAATAAGGTTGGGCATTCAACAAAATTGCGTATCAATGATTTTAGCGAAGATACGTGAAAATTGCCAAACTAACAAGGCCAACCACTAAGGTTTAACTATCTAATGCCCATAGGTGGAAATATTTACTAAGCATGATTATGGTTAGAAATCATATCCGGGAAAAGTTGTTTACACGGGATCCTAGTATATAAGGGGGTCCTCAACAGACCAAAAGTCAGATGTGTTTAAGTCCGGACACAGCAAGCACCTTCACGCCACTCTACATTGTAAATGTTTTATCGCACATTATTTTAATAAAAAGTAGTAACTTTAATTTGAAGTCAATCTTATTTATTAAATCCTCTACCATCCCTATTGATTCGACGGCACGCAACACATGGAACTCCAATTTATGTAAGTCCAATTAACCTCAATTTTTTAATTATTTACTGTTAAGCCAATAAGTACTTCAAATTATATTTTAAAGATAGTTGATAAATGTTATTACAATTACTACACTTAATATTCACCTTGCGGAACCCTTGAAATTGTCTACGAAACCCTTAATCCTCTTTTACACAGTCCGATTCTTTAACGGCAACGGAAACGGATCGGATAAAAATGTCCGTAAATATAAAAAAAATTTTGTCTGTTGGTAAAAACGGATAGTGTGAACGGATTGTATAAATAACTATGTGTCTTATCTACTCCGTTTTCTTTTTTTATCCGATCCGTTTCCGTTGCCGTTAAAGAAACGGACTGTGTGAAAGAGGCCTTAGGTTCCGCGGAACACACTTTGAGAAACGCTGGTATACGCCATACGAGTAAGAAAAGTTTAAGTGAGATAAATAAAGCATTCAATTATTTATACCATGACATGTTTATTTTGTCATGATTTTTACTACTAATTTTTATCATACAAATGTGTTATTAAATTAATTTATTCGAATGATTAATTATTAATTACGTCCTTAGGATTACACGGGGAATTTACACGGATAATGTTTGAAAGCTGTTTTTATAAATGGATATCAGTTTTCGGGTATCTATTTATCAAATATAAGCAATGAAGTAATGTCTCATAATTAAGTTGTAAAATAATAGTATAAGGTTAATTCCATAAGCCTGTATCACACCAAATATTAAAATACACATTATTACACAAAAAGTAACAACGAGTAATAAGAAAGATAATCTTACGAAAACATAATACATTACGGATAAGTAATTTAATGCAAATTAATTTGGATATAAAAACTCAAATATAACATAACCATATCCGGGTCAAGTAAATCACACGAGATCTGAGTATACAGTGTGTTCAACGATAAAGGTAACACGAAATATTTCGTACGCATGACCTTGTGCAATTCGAATGTTTTGTAATGTATAGAGGACATAAAATTACATTTATTTTTGATAAATCTTAATTAAAAAAAAAAAAATTGCGCATGCGCAACAAAATAATTTTTTTTTTTTAATGGCACCCTCCCCATTTTTTAGTTAAAATTTGAATAATGTGAATTTTTTCAAGCAACTTTGAACTTTAAAGTTTTGCTCTATTTTAAAAATTGACTGATTAAGAATGACTTACTTTTTCGATTTATAACATTTGTATTTATCGCATTTTTCAATAGTCTACTTTTTTACAAATTTATGAGTGATTTCGTATGAATTTTTCTTAAACATTATGTGTACTGTCATAAGTACAAGTAATTTACATTATTTCAACAGAAATTTTAACTCAAATTTTTTGTAAATGGATTAATTTTGAAGCCACATGAAGTCAATGATGAAGAAATGCAGGTATTAGTATATATCAGGGGTGGCCAAACCGCGGCTCGCGTCATAGACTTTTGCGGCTCGCATCTTATCGTAACATTTAAAAAAAAAAAATTTTAATATGAATTTATGTATTTGAAAAAGTATAATATTTTATTAAATTAAATTAAATTATTAAATTACAGTGTATAGAAAAAAATTTGTAAAAATAAAGTATTCTTGATATCATTTTTCTTAATTGACTATTTTCTTATTTGTTGCGTGTTTATTTTGCTTGTAAGCTTTTTAAAATCAGGACTATATGTTGTTAACGCAGTCCTTAATAATTCAGTTAAATGATCATCCGTTAATGTTGATCGATGTTTAGATTTAATCATTTTCATGGTTGAGTATAAAGACTCGCAAGAATATGTTGTTCCAAAAATCGATATTAACTTTTGAGCGCAAAGAGTAATTTTTAGATATTTAATAACAGGCACATGTTTCCAAAATTCCAACAAAGAATGACAACTGTATTTGAACTGCTTTAGTTCTTCATCTTCCAATAATTCCAAGAGTTCAATTTCTAAAGCTGCCGTATCCATTGAAATCGATTTTAATATTAGACATCCATTTTCAATAACGTTAATTACAAAGGGATTTTCTAGAAATGCAATCGGAGGTTTAAGTAATTTCACGTCTTTAAATCGATCTTCAAAGTGAGTTGATAAACACTCTAATTTTTGTACATAATCTTCACAATTCAATTTTGTTGCTATTCCAACCAAATAATCCTCAATTTTTTTTAAATACGGAAAATGGTTTAAATTATTTGTTCTTAAGTCTCTTTGAAAAAGTTTAAGCTCATTTTGGAAACTAAAAATGTCTTGTACTAGGTTATTTATAAATTTATTTTTACCTTGAAGAGACATATTTAATGTGGCTAAGTGATGCACAACGTCAGTACAAAATGACATATCTCTTAACCATTGTGGGTTTGAAAGTTGTGGACAATTTTTATCTTTTTCTTTTAAAAATGTTTTAATGGGTTCTAATAAATCGAAAATTTTTATTAAAACGTTATTTACCGATAACCATCGATCTAAACAATACCAAAATTTAATTTGAGATTATTGTACAATTATTGTTATCTTATTCTTCACATTTTATTAAATACCATACCTTAACTTATCTTATTTACAATAATACAATATCATATATATAATAATAATAATATGACCTTTTAGATTCTGAACGGAGTGAAGAATGTATTGATTTTACAATGATGTGTGTTTTTTTTTTAGATTCTGAACGGAGTGAAGAATGTATTGATTTTACAATGATGTGTGTTTTTTTTTTTTTTTTTTTTGTGTCTGTCGACACGTTTTGGGGCAGTAAAAATGCTTCGATTGCCTTATGTAGCAACTTTTCTGAAAGGAAAGTGAATCTATTTGGTACTTTGGGGGGTCAAAAGTTAAAAATTTCCAATATTTTTTAAATGCGACGGGAAAAACCATAAAAAAATTTGGGAAAAACGGGAGTTTTTACGCAAAACCAGTTTTCGACATAATCAAATTTTATTTTGCTATAACTCAAAAACTAATCAATGTAAATACTTGAAATTTTCACCAAATGTTAAGATTAGCGTTCTCTATACACCATTAAATTTTTAAAGTATTTTGACTTTTATTAAGCTATTTATAGACAATTGAAATTTTCAATTTTTTTAAGTTTTTTTTTTTTAAATAACGATAAAAATTTTTTGGCTGCCTAGAAAATCTTGAAAATTTAATACAAGGTTTCTTATAAGTTGTTCCTTAACTGATAAAAAAAAATCTAAAATCGTAAGTCACAATTTTTTTTTATAAGTGCTCAAAGTTCCAATTTATACGAAATATGTAAAAATCACGATAATTTGCAAGTTATTTTGTAGATAAAAATTCATAAAATTTTTTCTGTTCATACTTAAGGTTCAAAATTTTAACACTAGGTTATCTATAAGCTACTCTTCAAAAATCTTTAAAAAAATTTTTACCGGAATTTGAGGAAAAAATTTTATGACTGTTGGAAATTTAAATATTTATGAAATTGCATAAAATAGCGATTTATTCTCAAACGATTTTAAATATTTTTTATAATTCAAAAAGTATAAGTCGCAGATTTTTGAAATTTCTACCAGCTGTTAAGATTGGTATTTCCTTTATGTCATATTTTTTTCAAAATAAAAAAGCCACTTATAGGCATTTACAATATTCGATTTTTTTACATTTTATTTTTATAATCAGTGATAAAAAAAATTTGGCTCGTACAAAATACTTGAAAATTTAATAGAAGATTCCACAGAAGTAGTTCTTAATGTCATTAAAAAATTATTAAAATCCATAGGCACAATTTTTTTTTAAAAGCGTTTGAACAGCGAATATTGACAAAAAATTACATGTAAAATATAATATAATGTATAATATTCTAGACTGATAAAGATATCGGTTTTTTTTTTTAAAATGCTCTAACTCAAAAATGAAAAACCGCAACAACTTGAAATTTTCACCAAATCTTTATATTGACGTTCTCTATACATGGTTAAGATTTCAAAGTATTTTGACATATTTTGACTTATTTATAGACAATTTAAATTTTCGATTTTTGTTAAATTTTTGTTTTTAAACATCTATAAAATTTAATTGGTTGAGCGAAAACTCTTGAAAATTTTATACCAGGTTTATAATAAGTTAAACTTATCGTAACTAAAAAATATCGGTGATCGGTTAACTCAATTTTTTTTTATAAGCCCTTAATGCTCAAATTTGTATAAAATGTGTAAAAATCACGATAATTTGCAAGTTATTTTGTAGATAAAAATTCATAAAAATTTTTTTGTTCATACTTAAGGTTCAAAATTTTAACACTAGGTTATCTATGAGCTACTCTAAAAAAATCTTTAAAAAGATTTCTACCGGAATTAGAGGAAAAAATTTTATGACTGTTTGAAATTTAAATATTTACGAAATTGCATAAAATAGCGATTTATTCTCAAACGATTTTTAATATTTGCTATAATTCAAAAAGTATAAGTCGCAGATTTTTGAAATTTCTACCACCTGTTAAGATTGGTATTTCCTTTATGTCATATTTTTTTCAAAATATTATATTGATTTTTAAGCCACTTATAGGCATTTAAAATATTCGACTTTTTTACATTTTATTTTTATAATCGGTGATAAAAAAAATTTGGCTACTACAAAATACTTGAAAATTTAATCGAAGATTCCACAGAAGTAGTTCTTATTGTCATTCAAAAATTATTAAAATCCATGGGCACAATTTTTTTTTATAAGCGTTTAAACAGCGAATATTGACATAAAATTACATGTAAAATATAATATAATGTAGAATGTTCTAGACTGACAAACTATATCGCTGTATGCAACTGCCAACCCATCCTAATTGAAAAATATATTTATCGTTTCAAAATAAAATATACTTTTTACAATGTATTATATCCTAGACAAACATATGAACTCCATTCAGAATCGTTATTCGTATACAATGATATCTATCATTGCATTCAAATTTAACAAATCCATTATAATAATGACCTATCCTATAAGCGAGGTGCACTCCACCCCTAACTGTACAGCAGAGCGAGGCCCATTCGGTTCTTTTTTATAACTTAAGGGCATAGGCGTACGCAGAGGCGTATTTACATGTTTCTCGTTTGTAGGCCTTTGAAAAATTGCCACCCTTAAAAACAAAATATTAGACTTAGTTATCATTTATTTATATAAAATATAATATCAAAATATTAAGTAACAAATTTTATTTAAATAATAAAACATAATTTATTAAGAGTTAAAATTATTTTATTAATAATGAATAGCTACATAAAATAAATTCTTCAAACCTTATTATAATAAGTATTAATTAAACCTACGTCGAGTCGAATATGTCGACGTCGTCGACATTTGGTAGTAGCAAAAGTGTCAATTAAATCTTCAGAATTTAATTATATTAATATGTCATTCTCTATTGATAAAAATATTATATTGATTTTTAAGCCACTTATAGGCATTTAAAATATTCGACTTTTTTACATTTTATTTTTATAATCGGTGATAAAAAAAATTTGGCTACTACAAAATACTTGAAAATTTAATAGAAGATTCCACAGAAGTAGTTCTTAATGTCATTCAAAAATTATTAACATCCATAGGCCCAATTATTTTTTATAAGCGTTTGAACAGCGAATATTGACATAAAATTACATGTAAAATATAATAAAATGTAGAATGTTCTAGACTGACAAACTATATCGCTGTATGCAACTGCCAACCCATCCTAATTGAAAAAAATATTTATCGTTTCAAAATAAAATATACTTTTTACAATGTTTATAAATAACAATGTATTATATCCTAGACAAACATATGAACTCCGTTCAGAATCGTTATTCGTATACAATGATATCTATCATTGCATTCAAATTTAACAAATCCATTATAATAATGACCTATCCTATAAGCGAGGTGCACTCCACCCCTAACTGTACAGCAGAGCGAGGCCCATCCGGTTCTTTTTTTTTTTACATTTTAGCTTTTTCATATTTATTAATATATTTGGTGGCTGGCAAGTCTTTTTTTGCTGGCCACCCCTGATATATATAAAAGCAGTGTTTTTTAAACTGGGTTCCACAGAGATCATTTAAAGGTTCCATGAACTCTAATGTTTTTTTTTATCGAAATATTTAAAAAAAAATTATTTGAAATTTTTTTTACTAAAGATCAGAGGCGACTAGAAGAAAGTAGCCGAGTAAGGCTTGCACAGTATAAAATATTATTTATTCATATTTAAATTTTACATAATAGTTAATGACAGTATGCAGTGTAAAATAAATAATAATACAATGAAAAATTAGTGTCCACATAAATATAACAGATGAAATTACAGTTTGGTTTCAATACTACTGTTAACCGTGCCTTACGATTTTCATACAGGATAATAGGGGAATTCTAATACATAAGGACTTCTACATAAAAAATTATTATTGTTTGGTGTTCTGTCATCTCAAAAGTTTAAGAAACACTGTTCTAAAGACTGATTAATTAGGAAAAGAAAATAACAAAATTTCCAACAGATGAATTTAAACATTAATGTATTCAAGATACAAACAATAAAACAGACAATGTAGAACTATTTATACTAGGGTTCACTTATGATATTTCTAAGATTTTCTTTCAGGTATTTAACACTGTTGACTAAATTTTCTCGGGATCCAAGTTCTGTGTAAGGAACAGATAATACTCTGTAGCCAAGAGACTTAGCTAGTCTAGTATTAAGTACTACAATTCCATTGGGTTCATTGTGACAACCTCTACATGTATCATGAAATCCAGTCAACATAAAAGCAACTGAGTAAGTATCTGGACTTTTCACCTTGGGACTGTCAAGTGGAATAGGATTTAATTTTGAATCAATCACACATTCTGCATCTAAAAAAACAAATAAAATTTATATTTAATTTAAAGCATAAATTACATTAGTATTTTCCCGTGCAACACAGAGAACTTTTATCAACACCAAAATTATACTTAGTAGATCTTTGGAAAAATATTTACAAAACATCCATAACTATATAAAATACTAAAATTCAAACTTTATTCAATCATTCTATTATATAGACCATCAATTCATCTTAAAATGAAATTTTAACAAATATACTAATCTTCTAAAAAAACAACTGCATTTGAAAACAATTTAATGGAAACTTATTTCTGTCAAATATCCTCAGTTAAAAAATCATTGATATTAAACACATTTTTGTACTAAACTTTAATACATTGAAATATTTTTATTTAGAATTAAAATAAGCATTTACTAACTAGGTTATTAAAAATGTACAACTTTACCAATTTTAAATCCTAAATTTGTATCAACATCAGTTTTTAAAAAATTTTCTGATGGAAACATCATTGACAAAACAACCATCATTGTTGTCATTAAGACTTGTTTTTCTTTTGATTTCACTAATTCAACTTTAAAAATATCAGAATTGGAATCCAATAATGGTCCTGAATAAAAATACATTAATGGATGTAGATATTATTTTAATTTTAGAATTTGACACTTAAGTTTAATAAATAATTAATAATTGCCATACCTTTATATGGTAATATATTCTTAGCATATCCATTTATATTAAGCAGTTTTATTGACATGACTATATTACCTAGTGAGCAAAGAATACATCTTATAAAATAACTATGGTACTCATTAATTATAATAAAATGCTCATTTTACAGTTATAAAAATATTGTTATATTTTGTAATTTTTCTAATATTTGGACAACCAACAACTAATATATTTACTTTTTAATTTCATAAGATTTGAAACATAGTTAGATGATAAAACTGATTCTAAATGATTGTTGTTTGCTTTTTCTAATACAACTAAACTCCAGACAACATCAAGCCATGTATTCAAATTACCAGTATCATTAAATTGTTTAACATCATTGAATACCTTAAATAATTAAATCAAATTTTTATTGAAAAAATTAAAATATATTAAAATTTTATTAATAAAATAAACACAATTACTTTAATTATATTATCCATATTAATAGGTTTGTAATTAACATAAGCTAATGTTAATAAATATGATGTTAATATGCTTGGTTTACAATCGTTCATATGTTTTTCTACCCAAATTGATAAGGATTCCAGTAATTCTATAAAAGTAAATAAAATTTAGCTTATTACATTTTATCAAAAACTACAATTCAAATTAAGTATAAAATAACTCCAAAAATCAAATAATATAAAATCAATTTTATAAAATATGTTCATGAAAACATATTATATTTATGATGAAATTAATGACAAATAATTAAATAAATATTAATAAAAACATAATTATTATAGTTACAAGTCATAGTTTTAGCTCATAAAAAAATTTAAAATTTTTATTTTTTCAATTTATACAAATTTATACTGTGTACACAAAAATATAACTACTAAACTAATAAAAATGTGCATAGATAAATTACCTGGATCTCTGTAACGTAAAATACCAATGCTAGTTAATATAGATCCAATAACTGAAGATCGATCATTATTAGACAGTGTACTACGTAAATCTGCACCAACTTTTTCAAGTAGGACTTCATCAGGAAAATTTAACACAGCTAAAGCATATAATATATCAGCACATTGTTTAATATCTAACTTTTCAGAACATCTTCCAATATTAAATGCTAATGATCTCATTAATGTTGTTGAACGTTTTTTCTTAGCACCAAGAGTCGATAATACCTTTTAATTTATATGCAATTATAATATGTTTGTTTAGACAACTATAAAATGATTGGTTTTAATATACAAAAATAGTTTACTTTGACCATTTGGGACAAACTAATTGAAGAAATAAGTTTGGCTGCTTCATCATCTCCTGTGATTCCCAGAACCGTAGATAGGTCACTAAATAAATTGTTTTTACTTTTTGAGCTATCCTTGCCCAACATTTTACATAATTTTAAAAATCTTGAATCACCTTCAAAGTCAAGCAATTGAGCTCGACCAGAAGAAGCCCAGTCTGCTAAAGTAGATACCACCTATAAAAAAAAAAAAAAATTATATTTAATGAAAACTTAGCAAAAAGAAAAAAAATTGATTTTTTGTATAATAATAATAATAAAAATAATAATAATTAATCATTTATATATTAGTTTTAATTTTAGAACTATTTTTCAAAGCAAAATATAAAATAAATTATGATAGGTACAAATATAGAATACTTTTATAATATTAGCACATATTAAATTATTAATAGGAACAACAAAATATCATTAGCAAACAATCAAACATTCTGCCATGTAGTGTTCAAAGTAGTCTCATAATAATTCGTATTATTAATTAAATATAATTTTTATAATAGAAAAATATGTTTTACTTTAAGTGCATGTTGTTTATTGATTAATCCTAGATCAGATACCGACAATAATTCTTCAACAGTAGTAGCATTATCAATTTTATTATTGATAATAAAGATAGATGAATTTTTTGATTTAGCATTGTCAATTTCTTTTAGCGATTCAAAAGCTTTAGCAACAATATTGTCAGACATTTTTGATTCATCTAAATGAAGCTTTTTGGAAGTAGCTATACTAGAAGACTGCATTCGTGTAATAGACATCATAAAGTGCCTTGGCATTATTGGCCATCTCATCATAATGTATACTTTAAAAAAAATCACCTGAAACAAGAACACCAGTAAAACAGTTTATGGTTGTGTAATTGTTAAAAGTACGTAGTATTTTATGTATATTTCCAAAAATAAATTAATATTTTAGTCATATAATTGATATAATATATTGCATACATAGATTTTATCTATAGAAATAATTAGACTAAATTAATTAAAAGTAAATCAACACATATTTCGCCAGAGGTGGTTAATCAGGGTAAAGGATATTTTAAATGTTGACAACACTAAACGATTGGATTGGACCGGAATGGATAGAGAAACTTAATGGAAGCATGCAAAAGGCCTGTATAAAATTAAAAAAAAAATAATCAACATATATTGTTGAAATGTAATTGTTTACTTTATATTATACACATTTAACTGTGTAGAACAATTTTTTTTTTTATAGAACTGATAAGAAAACAGAAAAACCATTAAGATTGAAAGAAAAAAAATCCATTAATTTGAACATTGAAAAAGAAATAATAACAAATAATACGTTTTTAAAATTAAAAACGGAAATTAATAATTTTATTGATTAGGTGTATGAAACTTACAGATTTTCTTAGAAAACTATTTTGTTCATGTATTGTTATGAAAAATTATATTCAATATACATGCACGCATACAGAAAGTAATAAATATATGATATAAAATGTTATACTAGAAAACTGGCATTAAATGTATAAAAAGAAATTTGCAAAGTTTCAACAAAATGTCTCAGTACTAGGACATGAAATCACAAGGTTTAGTTTACAAGTTAGTATGTGATAATATGCCGCAAATTGTATCGATAATTGATAAGGCAAGGATAATATCGTGAATACACCATAATTTCTTAGAACAGCTGTTTAAGTATTAATTACTTAGTTTGTCGTTTTTACTTAAAACATAAATTTTTCAAAACTTAACTATAAAAACAACTTTTTGTCTGCACAGCCCGTAGGACAAGGATAGGTCAGAGACGTATTAACATTTTTGATGCCCTGGGGCACTGTTTCTTAAGTGCCCTCTTTTAAGAATAACCTAAAAATAAAATCGTTTATAAGACACTGGTATGTAGATTTATACTACCGAAAAAAATATTTATAAATGCGAGTATTTTTTTTTTCAGTTATTTATTGGCAGAACGCAATAGGTCAGATAATGTAATTTATTTTGAAAATAATAGAAAATAATTATTTTGCATTGTTTTAAGATTCTGGGTACTGACGCCTTCTCAAAACTTGGCGCCCGGGGCCAATGCCCCCCTTGGCCCCCCCTAAATATGTCCCTGGGATAGGTACGCCATATGTGTTGATATTGTTCAATTTTATTTTGGGTAAGGTAATCAAATGCGGACCCGGACATTTCGCCGTAGACCATTTCGTACCGGACTCTTTCGCCGCCGTACTATTCGCCGCGACCGCTTCGTCACTGTCTAGCTATTCGCAGCGAAGAGAACCTCCCCACGAAATATTATTATTATTAATAATGTACTTATCATTAAAGACTAATTAACAACAATAATAAGGTTATGATATTTTTACAAACCTTACCACCCGACTTTTTACATGCGTTCATCCCTGATTGACACTCTATGAGTAGTGAAACATTAATTTTGATATGTTCTTCAATTTAAATCAAGTACATTTTAACACCCCCACATCCCACAATAGAATTTGCAACTTTAATTTCCGTTTGTTCATATGCGCTTGCATACTCCTCTAGGGCAGTAGATTTTTTCAGAGCGCATAATATGAACAAAGTCCCGAAAACCAACACTTTTTGGAAAGAAAAATTAATAACATTTTTTGTACATAAAATCTACGAATACGGATTTATATAATTTGTCAAGAATTATAAAATTATTAAATTTTTCGTTTTTATTAAACACGTCATTATGAAATTATTTTTTAAATTTTCAACATAAAAAAAAAAATTGAAAAACCTATAATTTTCTAGGTAATAAAAATATATATCCTTAATGGAATTCTAAATTATCACTTTTAAACCATTGATTATAACATAATTAATTAGTAATAATTAAATTGATAAATAGGTACATGTAATACTCCTTGTAATACCACCATACAACATAGGTTTGTCGAAGGTAAGTACCTATGATTTATTTGGTGTCGAGGTGACCCATTGATCGTCATATTATATACATGATTATGAGATACTCATATCACTACACATCACTGTACAATGATTTCTTACTGTTTCAACAATTATATAAATAAACAACTAAAAACATACAGAAGTTAAAGTAAAGTTAATGTCGAAAGTTAAAATAATCGCATCGAACTACTCTAATAAAACTGGCATTACTGTTATTTTTTCGATCTAACAATTATAATTTATTCGTAGTTAATTTTTCCCACTACTCAATATATATTTACTATACACATCTTTATGGTAATTATTTTGTATTGTTAATTGTTCTATGTATTATGTTACATAATTATATAGGTTTATATTGGTTAATTATTACATACGTGAATTAATGTTATTACTTAAAATTAAATTGTACATGTAAAAATTTGTGCAAGGATAACAATAACGAATTTAATATAGTCAATCAATAAATTTAAAAGATTTAAATAATATCCTTTTTGTATATATCAGTGGCGAACGCAGGGGTAGCGTTAGGGAGATATATCACATCCCCTACGCTTATAAATAATTTAAAGTATCTTTTAAAAAACTATGAAACGATGACTAGAAAAAAAAGAAAATTTCCTGATAAAACCTTATTAAAGTGTACTAACATTATAAATCATTTTCTTCTTCTTTTCGTGTCCGGCGATTTTACAGTTATATTTTATGTATAAAATTCTATGTATAATTGAAATGTATTAATATAATTAATCCCAATATTTATCGGTAGTGGCCACAGTGACTCATTTTCATTGTTTATTATAAAAAAATTAGTTTTTATTAGCACAAATCTTCAAAACTCACATTCAACAGGTAGTAATTGTATTATTTACATTTAATTTAAGTATTTTTGTATTCACTGTCAATTATTGTCAATTAAGGCTCGGGCACACAAAACGCGGTCTGTCGCGACGGTCAGCGATAGTTTCCCGCGGCGGTAAGGCGGTAAAGTTGTATTACGTAATATCACATTATCCCCGTCACACAGAAGGCGGTCTATCACGGCGGGACAATTCAGATCGCGACGACAGGCGATACCGTTGTACAAAATTACAAAATTCCGCGCGGGCAGCTGTCGATCTGTTGTTATTTATTTGTTTTTTTATATTCTGTTATAAAGTTATTATATTATATTTTTAAAATGGCTGAAGAAACTGAAATGCTCATCAAACAAGTAAGAAAGTATGTGTACTTATTCGACACATCTCATGAAAATTATAAAAATGTAGTAAAAAAAGCCGAAGTATGGAACAAAATATTTGAAGAACTGGGTATTACCGGTAATAATTAGTATAATAATTAGTATATAATTTATAGTAGAAACTCGAAATAGTAACATAATATAGTAAAATATAATAGATTTAATTTTAATAGAATAGACTTCTATAATTATACCTAGTCTTTATTTACGCCAAGTGTTTTAAATTTAATATGGAGTCTTTCTAAAAAATATTATTTTATAAAATTGTGTACTAGATGACTCGATTACAGCAGACCGCTCACAAGTTATCGCTGCCTGTGTGCCGTCATCAGATCGCTGACCGCCGTGACGACCGCGTGATCGCTGACCGCTGCGACAGACCGCGTTCTGTGTGCCCGAGCCTTTATTTACTAAATTATTTACGTTATAAACAACAAAATCAATGCTAATTTAAAATGCATATTTTGAATGAATTTTTAGATTTTGAACGGAGTGATGGAATCTATTGATTTTACAATGATGTGTGTTTTTTTATTTATTTTTTTATTTTTGTGTCTTTTTTGGCAGTAAAAATGTTTCGATTTGCTTAAGTAGCAACTTTTCTGAAAGGAAAGTGAATTTAGATGGTACTTTGGCTAGTCTAAGTTGTTTTATATTTGTCTGATAAAAAAAGGACGAGCAGATTTTTTAAATTTTTACCAGCTGTTAAGATTGGCATTTCATTTATGTCATATTTTTTTCAAAATATTATATTGATTTCTATACCATTTATAGGCATTTAAAATATTCGATTTTTTTACATTTTACTTTTATAATCGGTGATAAAAAAAATTTTGCTCCTACAAAATACTTGAAAATTTAATAGAAGATTCCACAGAAGTAGTTCTTAATGTCATTAAAAAATTATTAAAATCCATAGGCACAATTTTTTTTTTATAAGCGTTTGAACAGCGAATATTGACATAAAATTACATGTAAAATATAATATAATGTATAATATTCTAGACTGACAAACTATGTCGCTGTATGCAACTGCCAACCCATCCTAATTGAAAAATATATTTATCGTTTCAAAATAAAATATACTTTTTACAATATTTATAAATAACAATGTATTATATCCTAGACAAACATATTAACTCCGTTCAGAATCGTCATTCGTATACAATGATATCTATCATTGCATTCAAATTTATCAAATCCATTGTAATAATGACCTAGGTATCCTATAAACGAGGTGCACTCCACCCCCAACTGTACAGCAGAGCGAGGCCCGTTTTTGCGAACTATTTAATTGTTTCGGACAAAAATTTCATTCAGATGATATCGATTACAGCAAAATTATTACATTTAATATTATTTCACTTAGAAGACTAGATATATACGTCTCTGAAATTGACCTAATCAAATACTAGTCAATCTACAAAAACAATATCAACTGTTAGAAAATTGTTGGCAAAAAATAAAAAATTGGTTTTTGAATTAACAAATTATCTTTTTTTTTTTTTAATCTATTATGTTCGGTTGGGCTAAGTTCATGTCACGATTTAAGATATAATTATATCTTAAATCGTGGTTCATGTAGCTAACTCACTTTGCGTTATCAGCATGACATCCATGCCTAAAGTTTGCAAACCGTAAGCAATTGATAGCAAATTGATTTAAAAAATTACATAACTATTATGTAGAAAACTTTTTCTACATGAATGAGTCAAGTTCAGGTAGCTCACCTTATACGGTACATATCCATATGTTCCAAACATTTTACGCACCCCGAAAATATAATATGGAAACATAACGGCAGTGAGTAATATACAAGATGTTACCTTATAAAATTTAAACTGTAACTATGTTTACTAAAAGTATTTGCCCATTTGCAAATTATATCATTGAAAATAAGTATATTTTGGGCAATTGAAGCTAAAAGAAGTAATCGTTGCAATTATAAATGAAAATCTCTGTTTGCCATAAATGCTATACGATATGAAAAACTAGGAATATATTTAAAAAGCGCTTCTGGATTTCATAACAAGTGTTATAAAACAGTGATCATGACGTAAATTGACCACGTGCATTACTATCGTATTTATCGTACTCGTATGTTCTTACTCGAAAGCGAATACTGTTTTAACTTGGTTTACAAAACGTGCACGTGTAAAATACATATTTTAAATGTCATACATTCTAAAAACGATTATAAATCATTTCCACTGCTTATGTGATTCATTAATAGCAATAATATAAACAAAACATTACAATGTCAATTACATTTTTTTTTTAATATAAACAAAACATAAAAAAAAATGTAATTGACAAGAAAACTGTACTGTAATTATTCAAAGTTGTAACATGGTGTAGAAAAACAGAATTTACGTTGTGATTACATGTATGCAAAACGAGTTCACATGTAAAGAACAAAAACAAATTATAAATAGCGATAATTATTCGCAGTACCAAAAATATTGCTCCAGTTCAGACCTAGGTGGGATGTAAGGCTGGAACCCAGAACTGCGAGTGCCCTGATATTCTTCATGGTTTTCAAATGTAGATGGAAACCGCTGCATTCCCGAGATCGCTTCATGGTTTCTCGAATTGACGAACCATCCCTGGTCCGCCGGGGTGATTTTGACGGTCTTCGCCATCTTTGTCGAACTACTGGCCGCTGCAATCATCCTGGGCTTGATTCCATGTAACGTTCCTCTTACTATTTTAAACACGGATGGTAGGTCGGGCGATGGAACAATGAGCCCGAGAAACGAGTCGGACGATAACTCTTGATCCGAAGCGGAAAAGGATCGTGCAAGTGTCCTCCTCCGACCGGTTCCGGTATCCGTTTCAAGACGTGGGGAGGCTATCATCGCACCGACCGTTGATTTGGCGACCGCTGCGATCATCCGGGGCTTGATCCCGTTAATCGTTCCTCTTACCATCTTGTGCACGTTCGGTCGGTCAGTCGGCAAGACAATGGGCTCAGACAATGAGTCAGACAATGACGTTTGATCCGAAGTGTACAGGGACCGTGGAACTATGCTAACGCTTTTTGCGGTTATCCTATTTGATTTTACCGAATTCCATCGATAGTAATCATTCAGATAGGCAGACTGACTGTCCTCGATATCCGTTTGGTGTCTATAATCCGAGTTGGCTATTATCCCACTAACCGTCGATTTCATGGCGGCTTCGGTCGACCGGGACTTGATGCCGTGGAGCGTTCCACGTACCGTTTTGTGCGTGGTCGATCTGTTGGGCGACAGAATATTCGATTCAGACAAGTTGTTAGACAATGGTCTTCCATCCGTAATGCACACGGACGGTACGACTACAGAGCTACTGGTGCTTTTTGCACCATAATCACTGTGAGGCATTGACTTCACACCATTCATCGAATTGACCGAATCTGCGGTCTGGCAGGTTCGGAGTTCGTGGATCGTACTTCGTACCCATTCGTGCACCCGTTCAGATGAATTCCTGCGGTACATTTCAAATTCCAGACGTTTAATGGAATCTTCGTCGGTTGACGATGAGCTAGCTTTGCTCGACGCAGATCGACAATAGTCTTTTGAATACGAGTATTCGTTTCTCGCAAACGTTTTCTGTCCACGGCTAGTCAGATATTCAAGTCCCGGACACGCTGGGTGGATCCGTGTATTAGACGGGTCGAACCTATGGGTACGATTCAACGGAACCGTATAACCTGACGATTCTGTGGACTTCGAGGGGGTACTCCACATTACGGATCGATTATCACCATCTCTGAGTTCATTCGAGTTGTCCGACTCCGGTCGATAATTTTCATTATCGTTCCCATCTGATGACCGACCTGATCTCGACCGCTGATTCATGACGTCTACGAACTGTTCGGATGATGCAGTACTTTCTAAGTCATCATCGACATCGTTTTCAGAATCCGATCGATAGTAATCCAATGTACACGGATTCGGCCCCTTTCCTGCGACCGTTGCAATTCCAGAACGAGGGAAGTAAGCAGTTCTCGAGTCTATTCGATTGTTTGACCGGTCGAACGTCTCGAATCGATACCAAGGTATTGTCATACCCGATGATCCGGTGGACACCGAAGCCATACTTTCACATTCGCCATTGTCAAATTCTTCTTGTTCGACAAAGTTGTCTGCAGAAGACGATCGAATATGATCATATCCACTGGCTGTACGCAATGATCGCCTGTCCATTGTAATGGCATTTGATTGTTCGAATTCAATGTCTTGACTATTTAGAGAAAATTTGCTGGACATGATTAGCTTTTAAAAATTTACGTCAGATCGTAAAAGAGTGCAAGCTAACGATGGTTAGAAGAAGCAATGATGCAACGGTATATATTTCGTTACATTGTTAAATATTATTGTACATAGTCATGGTAACTATAACGTAGCAGCCTGACGTTGTTTTTTAATTTTTTGTTTTTTATACTAGCTATGTATATACGTACCTATTTGTTTCCCAAAGCAATTTCTTATGATACAGCAATTCATAGACAGAAGTCGATAAGACATCAACTGATAATTGCTTTTGTCCTTCATATGGGCTCTTAATGCGTAGTTAGACTTTATCGATTATGAGTACTTAGGAAGTCACTCAGATACTATTAATGATTAATAATAATTAATTAATAACTATTAATATATTCAATCAATATATTTTAAATCAGGGGCGTCATTTCAGTTTTTTTTCCGGGTGTGCAAACTTTTAGGCAGGCCAATTTTGACATTTCACCAGGCCATTAAAAAAAAAATGTATATACATACATATAGGTAACCCATGCAAACCTATGTAAATATTTTTTTCTTCCCTTTTATAATTCTAATTGAAATTACTTATAACGACTAATGCAAATTTTAAATAGCTAGCAATTTAAAGAATTAAAAGCTTATAAACAATAAAAGCAAGCAGCTAAAGCCATTTCACTATTATTTGAAAAAAAGTCAAATAAGGTATTATGAAATACACTTTAATTCCAAAATTAAAAATCATTAATACAAAATATAAAAATATAAATTATTTTTAAATTTAAATTAGCGGATATCTGCGGGTTTTAATGTGTGCAAAAGCATTTACAGCCTCTTGCAAATCAATATTACTTGCTTCTTCCTTCTCAACTGCAATAACCATTAGATCATTTAATCTATTGTCGCCCATGGTGGTTCGTAAATATGTTTTTACTCTTTTGAGAGATGAAAAAAATCTTTCATTTGAAGTACGGTTAGTACGAAATACGGTTAGACACGTTACAACGGTTTCCAAAACGAGTGGTTGACAAGCGCATGGAGGAACCATAGATTATAAGATTAAACGATACATGGATAATCTATGGAGGCACCGACTAGTCAGATATCATTTACCTTATCAAATAGTAATTTTTATATTTGTATTTATCACGGACCACTGAGATAGATAAGAATATACTTATCTATCTCAGTGAATTTATATTGTAATTATCTTAAATCGTGCTTGCGTTGTATAAATTTGATAAGAGAACTGATAAACCAAAAATAAACAAAAACTTAAAATATTATTTTATTTATATTAAAATGAAAATTATGAAAACATGATGTATAAGTTAATTTTAACGGCGCATTGAAGTATTAATGGCGGGCCAGTCGGTAACATTTTTTAAGTTAGTGGTGCCGTTGCACACCCTGCCCCCCCCCCCCCCCCCCCTAAATGACGCCCCTGTTTGAAATATAAAACAGTTAATCGTTTATTGAATAACAAATATTATTTATTAAAATAATAATGATATAGAAAATATAATTGGTCTCTGGTAGTGATGGTGATTGTTTCCAATTGCGCAACTGTTAAACGCCTGGACACAATTTCACCTGCATATTAGATAGCTCTGCAAACTGCACCCCAGTCTTGCTAAACGTAACCGGTCATTTGAACAATCTTTAAGTATGTATTTATAAATATTGTACTGCAATTTTGGTTTGTCGAAGAAATTTTGGACGTATTCAGTACTTCTGATCGACTTCACAATACCATTAACGATATTGTCGATTCTTGCTTCTGAGTTTCATATTACTTTAAACAGTGTATTTGATAATTATTATATATCTGGTTTTTTTAGTACCTTTAGATATATTTTTATTTGAGAGATTGACTTTGGGTTTTCTATGCAGTCTGTGTATCAGACTGCATAACAACAGGAAATATGATAGAAGACAAATAAATAAAAATACTAACAATGAACAGCATCGTGAGAAGAAATTTAAAGAACTATAATCATACGTGTGTTGTGACCCCCAAATAAAAGAATATGTATTTTTAAACATCGTTACACATAAAACATTACTAGAAATATTTAAGATACCTAACCAGTATCTTATACTAAACAGCCGAGACACTCGTGACAGGTACGGTAGCTGCGGATAAAGTGTTGCGTCCTAACTTCCATCTGGTGTAATTATTAAGGCTGACAAATATCTATATGCATTATACGATGTACAATGAATGTACTTATAAATATAATATACATATACATATATATCAGCAGACCGTAACAATATTATTATTATTAAAATTCATAGGCACAATTTTTTTTATAAGCGTTTGAACAGCGAATATTGATATAAAATTACATGTAAAATATAGTATAATGTATAATATTCTAGACTGACAAACTATGTCGCTGTATGCAACTGCCAACCCATCCTAATTGAAAAATATATTTATCGTTTCAAAATAAAATATACTTTTTACAATATTTATAAATAACAATGTATTATGTCCTAGACAAACATATTAACTCCGTTCAGAATCGTTATTCGTATACAATGATATCTATCATTGCATTCAAATTTAACAAATCCATTGTAATAATGACCTATTATTTCATAATTCTTATTAATTTTAACACAAGTTACAGTGTTAACTGTTACTATTTATATCTAGTTATACCTGTATCTTTCTACGCAGGAGTGATTTAAAAGTTTCAAGAAGTTCAGTTGGAAATTATAAATGGTAACTTCAAAGTAACTTTAACTTCTGTATGTTTTTAGTTGTTTATTTATTTCATTGTTGAAACAGTTAAAACTCATTATACAGTGATATATTATAAGTATCTTATAATGACGTATATAATACGACGGTCAATGGGTCACCTCGTCACCAAATAAATCATTGGTATTTACTTACAACTTACCTATGTTGTATGCTGGTATTACGAGGAGTCTTACTTCTATGTTAGGGTGACCATATTAAGAAAATAAAAAAACGGGACAGCTGTTACTTCCCCCCCCCCAAAAACCTTCATCCATATATATTCACACATATGCATAAAAATGTCGAGAGTTAAAGTCTTTTTATTTTATATTTTTATTTTTAATCCTTTTGTATTAAAATGTTGGATAAGAATTGATACAAGTTTTAAATGTTTGTGATTTGATGATCCACAAGAATGCAAAATTAATATTTTTTAATTCTTAGAAAACTTGTTCCATTGCAAAAGGTCCTATTACTTTTAACATTATAAATTCACATTCCGTTCGAGTACAAGTACATTTTTTATCGTGAATTTTCTTTGTAAGCGAGGACGTACAATCCATCGAACGAAAATAATGATTGTGCATGATAGTATGAAAAGCAAACGTACCTTCTTCTCCGCAATACGTTTACTCTCATCCGATAGCTTAGATTTTTCTTTATTGATAAAATATGACGCTAATTTATTAGAACTGCTAGAGTTAAACACAGCCAATAAATGTTAACGTTTTTGTGAAAGCTGTTTGATATCTGATATGCCATCATGTTCAATTGAGAACATAGATTTACACTCGGTATACAAATATTTTCCTACTTCATCGGCATCTCTTAAAAAAGGAAACTGCGTGTTTAATTTTGGATTAAAAGTACATCAGCTCTTGAGCATCTTAAGTATACTATTTAAAAGTTAGGAAAAATATCTAAAGGTACGCGTCAATTTCAAAATACAACGACTTCACGAAAAGTTCACGGATCGACTGTCAACAGTGTCTACCAAAAACAATTACCGATTAACAACTATAATATAATAGGTGTCTAATAGCATTAATTATAAATGTATACATAAAATAATATATAATTTTAGTTCAAAGAACAACATATTATGCCATACAACATGTCGCATGCTATCGCTAATTGTATAGTTCGTCAGCATCGGGACTTGACGCTCGTTCCACGAAAATTGTTATCTGTTATTTCTAACTTTGGTTTCGCATTTTAAATATACGAATAAAATTGTTATTTTTCATACATAGATATTTTATTTACAAGCATTAATACATTATATAATAAATAATATGGAAATAACGGGATTAAAATGGGACAATCTTCTAAAAACGGGATAAAAAGCGTCCCATTCGAAGTTTGTCGGGACAACGGGACGTAATGATCAAAAAAGGGACAATTTCGTTTTAAACGGGATGTCTGGTCACCCAATTCTATGTATTAATCAATTTAATTAATACCTAATTAGTTATGTTATAATCAATGGTTTAACAGTGATTATTTAAAATAGGCTAGTTTATATGATTTTGAAGATTTATGAGGTGTATTAGTGTTGGAAGTATGCTGATGAGTAGCTTCAACATGGTTATTAACATAATTAACATTATTTACTACATCATTACTTGAATAGCTACTATTTTTTTTTTTGAGGTGGGTTTTCGAAGCTGTTGGAGACTTTTGTAAGTTCGACAACCTTTGTAATTTTGCGGCATGTACAAAGGCGTGTAACACCAACACAACCAAGCTAATATGAAAAATCATAAAAATTGTTTTCTTAAACTAAATTAAAATTATTTTATTCTAAATGAAATATTGTTGATGTTATATAATATAACTAGGTATAACCTCTGTACAGAGGCGGCTCTAGGGTTTAATTCTGAAGGGGGGAGGCATAAACATCACACACAATTTTTGTTAATATTTTTTGATATATTTATTCAATTGCTTTATTCAAATTCAATTAAACGATATCTAGTATACTAATATAATATAATATTATAAACCTTAATAATAAAAACATATATTATACTAAATTCGCCCGTTTTTTTTTCGGGGGAGGGTGTGGGCCCCTGACCACCCATAAACCACTGCCTCTGTAGCTTATATATTTTGGTTTTCTATTATTATTATTATTGTTATTGTTGTATTACTATTATTATTATTGGTTATTAAAATCGAATGGCTAAAAATATACTTAAGTTAATATACTAAGTTTTGTTAACGACCATGTATATTAGAACAAAATAGTTTTAATATTGGCTTTGGAAAAATATAAAAACAAAAATAGATTACAATTTTTATTAGAGTTCGAGCATAGCGATAAAAAAAAAAAATTTCAGTGGTTTAGAGGCCCATTGTAAATTTTTTGCCAGAAGCTCGATCATGAGCCAGAGCGACACTGGCTACAGATAAATTAAGTACTAATTTGTCATGTACATACCTATTTAAATCATGAAGTACATATGGTATTATGGCGCCTTATAGGTATACACCTTGATAGGTGTTATCACAGAACATTAAATGAAAATATCAGAGTAATATTACTCTATGGAAAATATATAATAATTTTAGCAGCTTATCAACTAATCCAATTCTTATCTAAAGTCATCCAAAATATTTTACTGACAAGTCGCCTACTTATTTTTTAACAGTTGTGTTACGGTTTTAGTTAAAATGAAGTTTTTAAGTATTGTTACCAATCAAGTAAGTTTCGGACTTAATACTTTCATATGCACGTTTGTTATTCGATTTTAATATTAGGTATAATTTTATATTCTATTTTAGACAGTTGCCAATGGATTTTTATTTACTGCTTCTTATGCAGTAATACCAGTTGTGTTGGCTAAAGAAGATCAAGAACCAAAACTCATCAAACCAAAAGATTTGTCAATATATCCTGAAGGAGTTAAAGATAAGAAAGTGTCAGTTAATAATCTAATGTTTAATCTATATTTAAGCAAATATTTACAATTAATTTATCTTTTTTAAATTTACATTTTGAAAATAATAATTTTAATTATAGCGAAAAAGAAAATAATTGGGAGCCAACTATAGCATTAGGTTCCATTCAAAAAATACGGGATGAAATTATCAATCTTAATCAAAGGTGGTTTAAAGTCAAAGACAGAGTGTATACTTTTGTTCAGACAGGAATCAGCCACTCAGAATGTAACTATATAATATTTACTTCTTATATTTTTTAATAAACATATGGTGGAATGAAATTTACTTGATCAATATCAAATTTTATAATTAGTGATTATTTAACCATACTTGATTTATATAAATATGAGTGATCCATATTAGCTATTGTCATGTAAATTATAATTTTCAGCTGCACCTAAAATATCTGTTGAAAATGTTGTATGGCCAGTACAATTTATTGTTGTTTAATATTATATTTTAATTTTATATGACTCTTAGGTCAACAATTACATAAATAATTAATATATTATACATATACTATACAAATTAAAAAGTAAAAATAATATCATGATTTAAAAAATGTCCTGATAACTTTTATTCATACAACACATTTGTGGATTAAATTAATAAATCTGAAATACTTATGAACAAGGCTCATAACTTATAGCTATAAAAAAGGTTGTTATAAGTGCAATAATATGCTTTAAAAAATATTCATATTAGAGCTTCAGTATTTATTAAAAATACTAAAATATGCAAAATAAAAATAAAAAATTGTAAATAAAAAAAATTATCAAGCTTTTATTATTAAAAAAATTATTGAATAATATTACATTGGAATTATTGTTTATTGTATTATGGACAATTTGTGTTACTCATTTATTTTGCGATTGTTCTGTTAAAAAAAAATTATAAATTATAAATTATAATTATATAGTTTTTAAATATTTTTAAACATATATTTACCTTGAAAATTACATTGAATAATAAGATGTTTGTATAAGTTTTCAAAGTAAAATGATCTTCAATTTTTACTGAGTAGAGTACATTGAAAATGATTGCTTGATATCCACTAACATTATTGGTGCAAACTTAAAGTACATGAAATCATCTGTTGAGAAGTCTTTAGGAAGTTCAGTTTCAAGTTCTGTGTTAATATTAATACCCGATAATACTTTTGAAATATTATTTAAAATTTTAAGACAGACATTTTTGTGGGTGACGTTATTGAGTTTATAAAAAATAGCTTATAATAGCTATTGAAGAGTATCTAATACTATTTCAACATTTTTAAATACATTTATAGCTTCAGCTAATGGTAGTTCTTTTTCTTCTAACTTGGTAATGGAAACAGTTAAAATTATAAAATTATAAAATTATAAAATTGGACTTTATGCAGGCCAAATCTCTTTCCATACTAGCTTTGGAAATATATTTTTTGGCTTCTTTGATGCTAACAGTATCATCATTCTCTAGTTTTTCAAACATTTTATGTATGATTTCAATGTTTTCACAATAGTAATTCAAGGCGATGATCCACATATTTTAATGTATTATAATAGGCTCCAGTGGAAAATTTAAATGAGGAGCTTCATCTTTGAACAGTTAAACATGGTTTGGTTATTTTTGGTATATTTTTTTAATACTAAAAATAAAGTTTTCGACATTACTAAACTTGCCCCTTACTTCCTTTGTTACTCGGTGGACATTCGTGTAGCAGGTGATCGACTACCACTTTTTAGGTGTATCAGGTGATCTACCGTACTATACAAGGTGTAGTTGGTGATCTACAATTATTATTACCTATTATTATCTTATATTAGAGCTTATATTAAGAGCTATACTTATTCCAATAATTTAAAAAGAAATACTTCCAGAACAACAATCATGTCAGATGAATGAAAACTATATACAATTTTACAAAATATAAGTTATAATCACTTGACTGTAAACAATTCTAAAAATTTTGTCGACCCGCTAACAGGAACCAACACCCAGACAATAGAATGCATTTGGTCACACCTTAAAATGGAAATACTTCAAAAAATGCATGGCACTTTTACCTCGTCATCTGATTGAAGCATGGTGGAGATCAGTTAATCCTCAAAATACTTTTTTAAAATTTTTAAATGATACTAAAAACATTTACTGCAATTGAAATTATTATTAAATTTAGCTAATTATTTTTTATTTTCATATTTGACGAATAATTGTATGGTATGACTTACTCGTAATAAAAAATATAATGTGTTGTTATACTATTAAAACGTAGATCACTCGTCCTGAATTCGCAGATCACCCCTCCGCGGTAGATCACCTGCTACATGAATGCCACTCGGTGGAGTCCATGAGCCATACACGTTATACGAATCATTTTGGAATAAAATGCTTTCGATGTTTTACTAGTTTTTATTATAAATAGAGCCAGGGATAATTAAGGCAGTAGGTGGGCAATCCCTGCCTGGGCTAGTAAAATGTTTGGCTCCTTGAATTATTTTGGGCCCATAAAATCAAAACTAAGTAAACGTAAAAATTGTATATTATTTTTATTTCTTTACTTATACTGAATAAAATATAAAAGAGTAAAATAGTAATTTTCAAAATTTTGGGCCAAATTTTATTCTCAATCCGTCCCTGTAGGGAGCAGGGTTAGATGTAAACAATAATACATTATCGTGTTGAATACCAATGATTCTATTAGATTTGTCAAATAATTTGTTTTTCTTATTGTTTTGAATGTACTAAATATTGTTTATCTAGGTAATCTGCTTCAAGTATATCAACAACAGTTCAAGTTTAGTTTTACTTATTGTTTTTTCAAAAATATTACCTATGTATTCAAGTCTGAAATTAGTTTCAGTAGGATCATTATTTTTGTTATAAACTTCCAAAAATGTACGAAAGCTTTGATTTGAAACTTTAGTCAGTGTTATATTTTTGGTTTTCTGAAACAAATTTATAGCTCACATATGTATATTTAGGACCTCTCAAAAAAAATATTCAAATGCTACAATTTATGAGCCCTGTTTATGAATATTGTGTATATGCTACGAGTAATGTCCAAATCATTAATATCAATTATCATTGAGTTTATGGTTTGTTTTATCTACAAAATTTTTTGTTTTTGATTATATTCTAATAAATTATATTTTAATTTTAAGCATTCATAGTTGATTTAAGAGATGAGAAAAATTCTACTCTTCGGGCTGGATTTGTAGCGGGAGGAGGTCTTGCTGGTTTACTAGTTGCAGCTAGAAAAGGAAAGTTCAAAAAACTTTTATATACTTCAGCTGGAGCATCAGCTGCATTTTATTTTGGTTATCCGAAAGAATCAGAAGAGGCAACTAAAGTCATTAAGCATTATTCCATCGTTTCCTATCATTTCATAAATAATGGTTTGTAGTTTTTATTCTTAATATCAAATTCACTAAATTAAACTGTATCATCAAATGAATCATTACATGCTAAATAATGATGTATTTTAGTAACCAAAGACTTAACTGGTTTTCAATTACCATCATTGCCAACACCAAAGAACGATCAAGAGCTAAATAAATCTGTAGAAAATAAACCAGATTTGAAAGAATTATTGTTTTCAATTTTAGACTCTGCAAAAGGATTGCTGGAATCTTTTAAGAAAATGGTTTTTAATGAAAAAAATGTAAGTATAAAAAATATCTTATTTTAGAGTAAATTAATATCAAGACAAAAAGGTAAAAATATTTTTGAAAAATTATTATTCGCGCCCTTAGTTTGATTGTTCCTCATAGTAATATTATTCAAGCATAATTTCATATATATTCCAAGTACATGAGCCATTAAAAGGTAGCTTTATAAGTTGGAGCATATATTCAGTAAATTTAAACTTTCAAATAGTTTTGACCAGTTCTGTAACTAGAATTTTTTTTTTTTGAGACTGCAATATCTTAAAGTTAGGTCATCAACTTTTTATAATAATATAAGTTGGTTCATATAATCATATAATATTTAAGAATAATAAATTCAAAAACTTGTATTTTCCTTGCTGTCACCTTGCTGTGATGTTATAATATTAATTTTTTTATTTATTGTCATCAATTAAATTTTTTTTTTTTTTTTAAAAAAAAATACATTTCACATTTCAATATCAAATACTTTTTTCATTTATTTCCCATTTACTTATATTTGATAAGTATACAATTTTTTTATATAGTTAAACAGTTGTTTATAGTTTAAAATCTAAGCACCTTACTTTTTATAGAGCAAAATATTAGTTATTACTTCAGGATCAATATTCATCAGCTCTAAACTATTTAGTCTTGTTTCATTTGTAGAGTTCCTTAAATAATTCTTTAATCATTTTACAGTGAAAAAATTTGTTTTAACTGATTAAGTTGACACTCGTGATTTTTTAAAAAAACATTTAACAATTAATTTTGGTATTGTATCCAAGAAAATTTTTGAAGTACAATTTTTTTTGTTGGACCATTTTTTATTTCGAAAATTCAAACTAATTTTTACTTAATTTGTGATTTTCTATAATCTAATCTGAATTAAAATAAATTTTTGGTTTCATTTTTGCAATAGGCAGATATACAATTTTTAATTTTATATTTCGCCCAGAAGCTTCTCCCTTGGCTACAGGACTGGTATTGACTATTAAATATTATATTATAAATAAAATTAGTCTAATTTTAACTGTAATTTTCATCATGCATCTTTGTATATTTTTATTATATATGTACTGATAACTTTTATTTTTATTTATAGGAACCAGCTGATAAAGGTAAAAATGATTCATAATCAGCTTACATTTTATATTGTTAGTACATGATTGTTAAAAAAAACAATAATTCAACAAAGATATTAGATAATAATCAACATTACAAACAGGCTTTATTTAATCGATTAATAACATCTTCTTTGCCGAGTATTTCCATCATCTCACTAACACTTGGACCTTGCTGTAGGTATAAATTTAAATAATATAAATTTTGAAAATAAAGTAAAACAAAAAATGTCATCATTATTTTACTAGCCTTCAGTCCACTGATGATGTTACGTAGCATTTTCATTAAGTGACTGTATATTATATTGTTTGATTTAGAAAATTCTTTTAATACTGGTCCCAAATTATCAGTAGTAAAATTATCTATGTTTACTAAATGATTTTTTAAATTAATTACTATATCTGTAAGAACAAAGTCATAATTAAATGTGTATTGTTTTTTTTTTTTTTTTTTAATAAAATAATAATTGTTAAGGTTTTGTATACATTCATTATGTTTTTCACCTTTATTATAATCCATTGATTTTAGCGCTGATTCTGATGGTTTTATCCAAATAAACTTATAGTTTTCATTAATAAGTTCATTAATGTTTGTGATCCTATTCACACTCCATGTAAGTATTTTATTTAAATGGTCGTCAGATAAATTTAAATCAATCGACTTGCTGAAAAATATATACTTATATGTATTATAATTCTGTGCGTTACATTTTTTGTTAATATACTTATACATCTAAATAAAATACTACAATTTTAAATTTTAAATTTAATTATTAACTGTCATAATTAATTGGAAAAAATACCTTATCTTTTTAAATACAGTATTTAACATGATATATTGGTAAACTTTGATAATAAATAAACTAATAATAATAATAAAATTTAATAAATACAATATTTTGTTCAGTGTTTTTATATATTGTAAAATAATATATTGATTAGATAAGTTATAAGAATGTCTCTTACAGTATAATTTATTTTGTAAATATTGTGCAATTTAATTGTAGTGTTGAGTTAGTTACTATAATAAAGTAATGAGTAACTTTATTTGTCACTCATTACTTAAATATAATGAAATTATTTTACTTTTCAATAAAAAAAATAACTACATTACTTTCAAGTTACAATTGAAAACAAAATTGTGTATAAACATTTATCGGTATAATTTTTTATCTCTATATTTTTAAATATAAAATGAAATCAAAATATTTTTGTAGAAATGCTTGTTAGATTGTAAATACTTATTTGTAACGCAGAGAAATTATATAGCAAAAATTGTGATAACATGACATAATGCATTACTAAAAAAGTAATGCCATTACTTTTTGTTACATTACTACCTAACACTGATAAGTTGTATAATGTAAAAAATTGTTATTGTACTCTGTAATTTAATATTATTAATTTAAAACTAGCAATTGTACTAGTTAACCAATGGTATCTGACTTACAAATATTATAAATTCAAATCTACATATCTTATTTTAGATGATTAATTTTCAAAAAACATTTATTTGATTATTCAATTAATTAAAAAATTAATAAACAATAAAAGACTGCCTCAAATGATAGACAGAGTAAATAATAACATAGATACTATGTCAAAATTGTTTTTAAAAACTAGTTAAAGATACCTAATTAAATTGTAAAATTAAATAAAACCTTACTCAGTAGAAAATGTGTTGAGAACAATATTTTTCAAATTTTCAACAGCTCTTTTTCTACCAAAATCTGTAGTTATTTCAATTTTTAATTGAGCTTGATTAAAATTCCCAAGTTTATCTAGAGGTACTTGACATGAATTAGGGTTAATTAAACTTACATCAAACTAAATAAAAATTTAAAATGAAATAAAAAAATGCAATTGTTGATAATAAGATCATATTCCATACTTACTTTAGAAACAAGTTCTGTAAGAGGTCTGATGTAAATATTGTTTACTTTATTGTCTTTAAATCCTCCTCCACAACTTATAACAAAATTCAAAAGTGCTTCAGGATAAATGCCTTTTTTGCGATATGAACTGATGGTTATATCATTTTGACGCTTGGAAAGTTTTGTACCATCTATATTGGTTAACAATGGTAAGTGTCCAAAATGAGGAGGATTCCAACCAAACGCTCTAAAATACACAAACTAAAATAGAAATAATTATTTAAAGAATTATTTTTAAGTTACTAACTTATAAAGTAAAATATGTTTAGATGTTGATGGCTGCCATTCAACACCTCTTAAAACATGTGTAATTTTCATATCATGATCATCAAGAACATTAGCTAAATGATAAGTAGGAAAACCATCAGATTTTAGTATTATTGGATCTCCTTCGATAGCTGCTACATTTCTAGCAACTTTACCGTACACTAAATCTATGAAATGGTCATCACTTTGGTTCAGCTAAACAAATTAAACATATTATTTTCTTATGTATTAAAAAAGTTAAAAATTTTAAAATAAGTAAATTAAAATCATAGGTACCTTAAATCTGATACAGTATTTTTTTCCTTCATTAAGTTTCAACTCTTCTTTGTCTAGACTTCTACATTTATTGTCATAACGAGGAATAGTTCTAGTACGTAATGCATCTCTTCTTAAAAGTTCTAATCTCTTCTCAGTACAATAACATTTATAGGCATGACCACTACTTAATAACTGTTGGGCTCTTTTGCTAAAAAATATTATAAAGTATAAAACACATAAATCGTAAATATTTGTATTGATTAATACTTGTATATTTCTAAACGCTCAGACTGAATATAAGGCCCGTATGGACCATTGTTAGTAGGTCCTTCGTCAAATTCAATTCCTAACCATTTTAAATCTTCTTGTAGTTGTTCTACTGCTCCAAAGATTACTCTTGAACGATCAGTATCTTCAATTCTTAATATATATTTACCACCCTTTGATTTAGCAAATAAATAATTGTAAAGTGCAGTACGGAAACCACCTAAGTGTAATTGTCCTAAAAATACAAAATAAAAATGTAAATTTGAATTCCAGTATTTTTTTTAAATAGTTTGGAGAAAAGTAATAAAATACTAACCAGTAGGACTTGGAGCAAATCGTACTCTAACCGTAGTATTTGAATAAGGTCGAATATTCAAATAATGAAAATATATATAAGAACTAGAATTTTTTAAATTAATTACCCGGTTACACATGTTCATTTATTTATTCAATAATTTAGTTTAAAGAACTGAATAAAAACAAAAATTATGAGGATACATAGTATAATTCTTATTATTTCTTACCAATAGCCTACTTTAAACATTTGAAAGTATCCATATCAGAGGTAAAATTGATTTTATGATAAATTAAAAACTGTACTGATAAGAAAGAAAATTTTAAATCTAACCTAAAATGAATTAATTTAAATTTGTGAAAGTTCTTTATTTTTAATATTTTTGGCTATTAGCTGTATTATCGAAATATAAAATAGTGAAATTATATTATTTAATTCTTATACATAACTATATGATTGTGAAGTTAAGCATATAGCTAATGGGTGATCCAGTTACCAGGGCCGTAGAGAGAAAAGTTCAGGCCCGGAAGAAAAATGCTTGAAGGACCCTATTAGTGGTGGTTTCAGGAGCTCCTTTCCTCCCCCTATCGACAGACTTGGCAGTCACCCCTTACACTGTTATTTTGTACCCTCACTTGTTGTCCAACACATACCCAGAAGATATCTTCTAAGACTGTGCTCTAAAATATGATTAACGAATATCATAATTACATACTATTATGTTACCAAATATTTTAATATCAACACATTCAAACGATATTTTAAAATTAATATTTGATAGAGAGCTGACTTAAATATCGTTTTACCTAAAAATATTAATCAAAAATAAATATTGTTTATTATTGATTAATATACTTATTTCAAGATTTGAATGAAATAGTTAATAGGTAGGTATATCTAATTGTACCATATTGATTGCCAATGTATTTGAAGCACTATAGAATATAGGCTTTGGCACTATACTAGATCTAGACTTAAACTCCCCTGTTTTTACCTATTTGTCGATACTCACTTTCTACCCCTATCCACTATTTATTCACTTTATCTCTAAATTTTGTAGTCTTCCCCAGTAAATGGAAATATAGTTTCATAACCCCTTTATGGAAAGCCGGTAAAAAATCTGAGGTTATCGTCCCATATCAAAACTGAGTATGTATACTAGACATAAGTTTGAACATAAGTATATTTTCAGTTTAAAAATTAATAACAGATTAGTTGCCTAATTATAATGTACAATTTGTTTAATAAAAAACAACTATTACTAAAAATTATTACTGATATTGTAGGTATTAAAATTATAATCATATGAAAATGGGATCAGGGCCGTCCTGATGATTTGCTGGGCTTGGGGCAGAGTAAAATTAGGAGGGGCCTTAAATGTCGAAAATGTCACTATCGCGCGTCAGTTGTATATTAAAATTCAAATATGTACAAATAGAGTACAACATATATAGTACCTTGCAACAATATGAATTAGTACTCTTGATACCCGGGTATCATAACGGGTACTATCCGGGTACCCGGGTTTTACGGGTATTACCCGATTTACAAAATTTCGGGTACCCGTTATGATTTGTATACTCATTACTAGAGCTGGGATTTGTATGTAAATACATATTTTTTTTAAAAACATGATAAATTAATTAACTATTGTAAATGATAAATTCGTTTCACATGATTTACAATAAATTAAGAAATATTTAATTTTACATATTTTTACATATTCCGTACATTTTGACAATTCCAATATGTATTTATAATTCGATAATAGTAAAATGTATACTTATAAGAATATGAAAGTATTAATAACTAGGCTTTAGTTTATCTTATCTGTTTCGGTTCGATAACCCACAGAGTAATAAGAATTCTTATTACTCATAGCTTAATGATCTTAGGTATGTTAAGCCTTAACAGTTAAGGTATGTATATCTTAGATTATATTTTTATAGATAATTTTTATATTTTCTTAGATATTTTTTATTCGAATAATTGTGTAATTTATAATTTAATACTGATTACCTCTTAGGAGTTAAGACTTAGCTAAACAGTTTACGTATGTTAAAAACCATCGGGTACCCGAAAACATTGACTAACCACCTATACAAACGGGTACCCGGGTATTACCCACATCAAATCAAGAGCACTAATATAAATACCCAAGTAAATAAATTAATAATGCAGCATGTCATATAATTAAGCTTATTAAATTATAATTAAGCCTGTCCAACTGTAGTGTGAGCGCAAGGCCTGGGGCCAGGGTTCTGCCCTACGGATGGCCCTAAATGGGATAAAGGGAGTTCTGTATCATATCATTATACATTAAAAATAGTGTAATACGGATTTTTATGAAAAATAGGGATTGGATGTCAGGCGTGGATCCAAAGGAGGATAAGGGGACACATGCCCCGTCCCAAAATACTGTATAACTTTATTAGTTATCGAGCAGATTTTCATCGTCAATATTTTCTTAAAAAAAATAATAGGTTTGGTTACGAAACTTGAAACCAAATATCATAAATATTGTACCATTATAAATTAATATAATTATTGATATGATTTGTCGTCGTCGACCATCACTTTCGTTTCTGAGGGGAGAAAAAAATATATAATTAATAATTGAAAACTGACCATCAATCTTCAATCATTGTACATTATTCAATTTGTTTGACATGTCGTGTGTATAATGTGCATAGACTAATATTCTGTATTTCCGATATATGATAAAACTGTTTTTGCCGGAGGACACAATTTTGGTAATTATTCATAACCAATTATTGGTTCATTATAATTTATTTTTAATTTACTGTATATAATATATAATAATTTTCAGTTTAAATTAGGTGTTAACACAATTCAATCTTGCAAAAAAATGATAACTCTATAAATATTTAGTGGTTCAAGTACTAGTAACTCAACTGCTACTTTACTAACTTTATCTCAATCGGATGCATCAATAGTAGCATTAATACTGATAAACTGTTCTTGCTGGAGGTTACAATATTGGTAATTACATTGATCAAATTGAATAAAAATCGACAATTTTACAAAATATGCAATTCTCGAAGATTATTGATAACCCGGTAAAAATTACATATTTCCTTTTTCTGTTCTTGTAAAACGCAAAAAAAATGTTGCTTCTGAATATCTTCTGATTATCCGTGGTTAATTGTTGCTGACGTAAAAAGGCTTATTTTGTAAATATTGTGTGATTTTCATATCAAATCGTTTAATAGGTTTTAACACTACAGTTAATGTCAAAAAATTAGTAAAAGAGTCCTTCATTAAGTTTTCCAAGTTGTCAAGTAAAAATAGAATTTTTGAATCTCATGTCCGTACTGACTAATATAAGTTAGCATTTAAAAAATGTCGAGATTTTCTTAATGCGTACCTATATGAAGGGATTTCTTGACATTATAAATATAATGTAAAATAATCGTAAAGAATAAATATTGGATTATAGCGAAAGACTCATTTCAATTATTAAAATTATATTTTTTTCACGGTAGACAAAACTTTGGATTAAAGGGCAACAGAGACGACGGGGATTTGTTTAAAAAAATTAATCTCATAGTTTTGTAGTCAACGATGAAAATTTCGAGCATAATTACGATTTCGTATAGAAAGTGGAGATATAACTTTAAGAAATCATTTAAAAATGTCAGATAAAAATACTTCTTAGTTTAGTAAAATTTCTGTTAATGAACTAATTCAGTATTATGGTAAATAAGTAGGTACCTACTAAAAATATTAAAACTGAAATAATAATAAAATAATTAAAATATTAATACTTATAATATTAAAAAAAGGAAAACTTGCTAAATTGTATCACGTAATTTTTAAATGAAACAACAGATGTTTCTCATATGTACATCATAACTTATAGCCTATCAATACATTACAGGTACATTTTTGAAAAAGTTGTAAGAGATTTTGTAGAATTATATAAAAGTAATTATTCACAAAGTGATGAATTTTTAGATACTGAATTAGATTTGAGTGAAAACTCATTAAATACAAATATAGTTCAGCTAATCATTATAGGTAAAATTCTTGGTTCTACAGTGGTTAAAAAATTTAGTATTGATTAGGATAGGCTGTGATGAATGTAATGTGAATTTGTCTGTGTTGTGAGGTGCTGCAGCAGAAATTAAAACTGTAGCGAAAAATGCTTAAATTTGTCCGTGCTTAAACCATGCTTTAAATAATACTCTGTCGAAATAGATTAAAGTTCAAAGTGTGAAAAATTTAATTGGAACAATATAAGAAACTGTAAATTTTTTTAATGTTTCTTCTAAACGCAATTTTAGTTGAAAAAAAAAATTAAGCTACTAACTAAGTAGTCATTGTATTATACGTTGGATAGAAAGACACGATTCATTGTTAGGGTTCATTAATAACTTACCTCAAATAATTCAAAGTTTATCAGAAATTTCAACATGGCATCATGATTCGGCTACTGTATCTAAAGCGGTATATATAAAGGTTAGGTCATGGTATATATAAAGTAACTACAGATTGTAAATTTATTTTTAGCATTTTTTGTTTAACATAATGTGTCTTACTTGAATTCTAAGATTATCATCACAAATAAAAAAACACTTGATCTTAGCATAGCAACTAGTGAAATAAAATAATTAAGGGCTACTCTTGATAAAAAATGTAATGATGCACAAAATGCATTTACAAAAATTTCTGAGAAGGCTATTAAAGTTATGGAAAAATTAGATGTAAAAGACCAAGGATTACAAGAAGACAAAAATATCGCGAAAATTTTAATGTGCCTGATGATGACATTTATATTTTCTGGCGCCTATTTACTTATATACCTATATTATACTTATATTACCAGATGAAATCATTCATGATTTTGACATAAGGTTTTCTAGTGACAATATGCAAGGATTTAACCTGAACTATTTAGTTCCTTTTAATATGACTCAAATAATTAATAATAAAAATCTGTTTAGTAATGCAATTGAGAAAGTGTCAAACGAATACAACAGCTTATTAAAAAGTTTCCATTATATTATATCAACAAAGCTTGAAGAAGAACTTAAATTCATAGAAAGTTTTTTATTGTTAAATTCTGAATTTAAAAATACAAATTCTACTCATGAAATATTAAACAATACTGGTTCAGATTAATATCCAATATTTACATTATTTATTAAAATATTAGTTACACTGCCCATTTCTGTTGCAACAGCAGAAAGAAGCTTTTTCTCTTTGCATCTTTTTAACATTTGGTTAAGGGCTTAAACGATTAACTGGATTAGCACTAATGTATATCCATAAAGATATTAATATTGACAATGAAAATAATAATGAAAATATAATAAACAGATTTTTTAAAGAAAACTCAATTATGTATTGTAAAAATGTAAGTATTTTTTTTATTTATACCAATTATGTAAGTTTATAAAATTGTTTTTTAATTTATATCACAATTTTATTATTAGTAAAATAAGATTGTTTTGTAAATTATTGTTTATTTTTCTTAGATACTAGTGTACCTTACATTTCAAATACTTAAAAATAATCAATTGAGAAAGTATTTTTGATCAAATATTTTCTTTTATATATTCTTGGCGGCTAAGGGCCAATATACTTTTTGTTGCTTTTACGTATTATATTACAGTTTTTAAATTTGTTAAGTTACAATTAAGGCAACTTAGTCGTACGGATAAGGACAATACATATCCTTATTTTAATAATTAAAATAATTATTATGCACCCCCTTTGTAAAACATTTCTGGATTCGCCCCTATTAGATGTAGCCATAAAAAAATGTACTAACCATTTATGGTATTTGAACGATGAATGTATAGTATTTTTACTATTTGATGAATAAGTAACAATTAAAAAAAAAATATTAAAAGAAAACAATGAAGAAATAGAATGTCAAAAAAAAGTTAGCACTAAAATCCGAAGAAATATCTCATTTTATAATCCATGATTTACCAACAGATTTATTCACACAACATTCAATCAAAATATTTTCTCAGTTCAACATTACTACTGACTTTATACATGTAGAACCTGTAATAAACCAAAAATAGAAAGGTTATAGGTTATAAGGGGGTTGATTACCTTCCTCCTTGTTTAAGGGAGGGTTCTCGGGATTACAAAGGTTCGAGAGCCGATCAGTACAAATGGATAGTCTGGCAAGCTAGACAAAATAGCACTTACTTGTTTGTGTAGATACTCGGGTGTCGATGATCTGGACACTTATAATTACTGTAGGATAAAGGTGAGGTCGAAATGAAGTGAGACAGACACAGGCTTTGATGTACTGAAGCTAGAAAATTTTCAACACTTGCACAGACAGCTCAAAACAAGTTTGAAAGTATAAAAATCGCACGTAATAGCCACTCGACACAAAATACTTCTTAGACAATCTTATGGTCCGTGTGCCCATAGGCGACACTTGGCTCATATTATAGGGTGGGCAAAAATTAATCATAATTTACTGACCCATATAAAAATTTTCTCATAGTCAACTTATCTAATACATATACATTCCACATAAATTTTACTTATTATCTCAATAATAACATATAACATCTTACACTCTTATATTTTTATAATTTATATTTAAATAATTTCCCAGTCAAGTGCCACTAATGGGTGGTTTCTCATTCCTATTTTCATTGTATTTTTGTTCTATCACCACACACACTAAGGGCCATTCTTACAATGTTTGGTTAGTGCCTGATAACGTTAACTGGAAGAATTTATCATGTGTTAACCGACAGAATTCTACCGGTTAGTCTTAACCGTCACTTAATCGGACATTGTATGAACGGCCCTAATTGTGCTAAATAGTACAGATTCGCATCTTAATAAAATAAAAATATGTGGTATATCTTATGTTATGTTTTAAAAGTAATTATAATATTATATTAATATACAGTTTTCTAGAATTTACATTAGTTTATATTAATTTATGGTAATATTGATAATTTTGAACTGACTTAACATATGATTTTCTTATATAATGGTAAAATAGTAATTTCAACATAAATATTTTATAAAAATTAAAAATCGTTTTAATAATATTTAATTAATGAGGGGGCAAATTGATGAGTTTGTCCTCTCAATATTTTTCCTGGGGGACAACTGCCCCCTCATGCTCCCCCTAAATGCCGCCTATGCGTGTGCCCACACTGACGACCTAAGATCAAGAAGCGTTTTATTAATCTCACAGTCCGTGTGCACACATCGACGACCTAAGATCAAGAGCCTTGAATAGGGTATTGTATCCCTGTTATATAGGGACGTATGGCGGGATGGACGTTGGACCGATCCCTTTGAAGATTTGACCTACTCATGGTGTCAATAGTGTATTGTTTGTTTATATCTGAAATATTTGTGTAGTCTGTGCGGGTATCGAAAGAACTGTTATTTATTGATTTTATAATTTTAAGATCGAATGGTGTACTCGTACATTGTGACAATTGGTTTGTACAATTTTGAACCTTCGAATGATGCACATCATTACAAACCACCCGAGTGGCGTTTTAATGATGATTATAAAAAAGCTCGAAATGTTAAAGTATCAATAAAAATAGTAAATGGAAACGATGGAACGAAACATACATTTTTTTTGCCTTTGTCTTAAACATTATAACAAAACACCAAATTAATGGAGGAATTTAATTAAAAATGACTAAGAATGAAAAAAATTAGTTTTTAAAGGGTAAGTATATAAATTACATAATTGAAATATTACTAATTTTATTAAATGTAAAAGAACATGTTGTTCAAGACTACAGAAAAATATATCCATCATGTCACAGAGTGCCTTAAAAATACGGAATAAAAGATCAATATTAACTAGCATTTTATTAAGCTTATCTGATGCACTATTTTAATATATTAGTTGAACTATTTATTTGTAGTACTAAAAATATTTGTATATTATATGTGTTTACCATTTTTTTATGAATTGAAAAAAATCACATTGATAAAATATATAACATAATACAAAATATTATACATTTATAAAAAAAATGTATTTAATGTTTTTCATATTATTAAAAAATTTGAATTTTTTACAAAAAAGTTCAATCATATATAAAGATGGACCATTTTAATTTATGTTTTGGACGTTACTTTATTGATATATAAATATTTAATATTTATACAAATACATATGTATATTGAGTAGGTGCAAATATTATGCCTTTTTTAACTTTTGTTTGATCATGTACAATTTACGAGGTCCCAATACTGACGTAAATGATTAATACTCCATAGGTTATATAGTACAATGATTGAAATACTAAAAATTATACAACATTATATAACATAACAACAATTTAAGAAACATTTGAGAAAACATTGTATACATCATGGGAACAAGGCATAAAATAAAAAAAAAAATTGATAAAGGAACAGTAATTTCACATTGATCCTAACAAATGAAAATTACAATGTCAAGTAATATTTAAATCTAAGATTATTAAAAATATAGTCTAGATATATAAGTCTAATAGAACATATATAATAAAAATAAGTAATAAATAAGTCTAATAGTACATAATTATGTAACTAACCAATAATTATTGAGTATTGAGCCCAGGTATGGTGTCATAATTTTTCTGAAGTTGTGCTTTGCTGAAATCCATTCCAGGATACTAAAACATGATTTAATTATTTTAAATTATTGCGATGTTGGTATCATCAATTTTATTGTGGATTTTCTTCTAAATTTCAATTATAAGATTTAACACAGAATGTTCCTCACTTTTTTGTCATTCAAGCACAAATAGTTTTATTTAATTTAGCAACAATAAACATTTAAGAAAGGTAAAATCAGTTAAAGCAATAATGTTAATAAAAAAAGTATTTTTTTGTTGAGGAATTTAATTTAGTATTACATGTAAATATAGTTATTAAAATAGTATTAATCAGTCATTGGTATCAATGAGCGTTAGCTCATTGAACTTATATTAGTAACCATTTGTTCAAATAAATATAGATTGTTATAAAATTCCATATACCTATTATCAAAATAATCAGGGCTCATAAGTTCATGCCATAAAAAATTCTTACATAAGCATGCATTTATGCACTCAAAATATACATTTAAATGCGTTTAAAAGTTCAAAAAAATGCATTTATATGCACTAAATATCTAAAATGATGTATTTAAAATATGCTTGTTTAAAAAAATTATAAACAATTTTTAAAATTATTTGAAATATCAATTCATTTTTTCATATTTTATTTTTTAATATCAAAATTTAAATAAATTAATTAAAAATTAATTATTCTTAAAAATATTTCTTAAAATAAACTATTCTTGAGCCTCAATGTTCATTTTAAATCTGAAAGTTTTGAAACAAATTTATTCGTTAATACTGAATATTTAATTATACAATTTATATTTACCTAAGGAATTACAATGCATTAAAGGAAGCATATAAATACGAATATATAAAATATTATTATTGGACAAATATATGCACACACAAATCACAATAACGATTGAAGCAATCTCCAGTCATCCACTCTCCAAATTCCAAGTAACTATTGTTAAACTGTTTAATTATGAGTATTAAGAAGATAAAATATATCTATTTTCCATTTGGATTTTTGATAGACTCTAATAGAATGTTTCTAATGGAATCATTCTATCTAATCGTGATGTGTACTTAAAATAATACTTAAATGTTGATTCTTTTATAGTATTTCCATAAAAAATGCACATTGATATAATAATATAAATAAGAATATCAAAAATATATATAATAAGCCTGATAAAACAGAAATATACATGAATATGCCAAGCAATAAAAAAATACCTCTAAATATGCAAAAACATGTAAAATAAAACTTCACATATTTAACCGTGGTTCCTTGAAATTAATTTCTATGTTATTTAGCATTAAATACAACTTAGCAAGATTGATATGCAAATGCATGAACTTACGAGCTCTGAAAATAATATTATTCTAAAATAAAATGAAAATATTTATTTGTGATAGTAACCCTCTTAAGGTTTTTAATATGACAAAAAAATAATTGGTTTTTAATACAGACAATAATTATAAAAAAGTGTTTGCATAGTTAAGTGAGGCTGAGAACGATCACATATTAAGTGATTTCGATGATACTGATGCCGGTTCTGACTTATGTATTGCAAATAATGCGGAAAGTATATATGGAAAGAATATATTACCACTACTTGTCCAACATACAATAATTGTTATCAATAGTCAAACATTTTTTTAAATATAACTAAAGAAACATATTTATTTTTGTTTCACTATTTTAAATTCATTAAATAATTTATAGAATCGAAAAAAACCATAATGTTAGTAAAACGCTTACACAATACCAATCACAATACAAAACATGGTAATACTAATAATGGCTTAACTACTATACATTATGTTTTTTTTAAATTATTTGTTTTTAATTAGGTTAATATTAATTTACCTAATTTAAGTTAAATAACTCATTATTTAGATATTATAATAATACATTAAAGTAATATACTATTAGTTCAATTTTGAAATTAATATTATGTAAATATATCTATATTCAATTTCAGATGTTAATAGATTTTATAGAAATATAGCTTATTAAAAAACATTCAAATTAGTAGTAAGTATAATTAGTAAGAGAAAAATACAATATATAGATACATATTAAATTTAATAAACTGTAAATATCAAGTACCAATTACCTATTGTTTCACTAATTAAAAAGAATATTCAAATTTATAAACTACAGAACCTGAAAAAAATATTGTTAAGTTTAGATTTATAAAATGTATTAAATATGAAAACATTAAAATGAATTAATTTAGTTAATTTGTTTTTTTTTTCTGACAAATAGTACTTCTCTTAATTAAATATAGTACACACATTTTTTTACAATTCTTACACAATTACCTCAATTTGGAACTTTTCAAGATCCATTTTTTTTCTCATTTCATGATAGGTCACAGGATCTGCTCTGTATGACCCATCTTCCATTAAAGCTTCCCAAACAATTTCTTTTTTGATGAAGTCTGCTTTAGACAATACAATATTTAAGAGAGTACCATTATCTTCTAATGTCCAAACAGTTTCGTCCGCATGTACTTTTCGAAATAAATTTCCCTACAGTACAAAAACTTAAATTAATAAATTAATGATACTACAACCATAAAACATTTTTATTTTGAGCTAAAAAAAATAAAAAACATTAGTCAAATAAGCTTACAGAAAATAAAGTTTTTCCTAAAATTTGACAAGTAATACTTGAATTGGTGACATTGACTTTGACATCTTTGGACCGGATGCAAACAGGAAATTTCACTTCGATATGCAATTCATCCAAGGTTTGCCACCACCTACCCCACTCTGTATTACAAGGTACAATACCACTTTTTTCATCAAAATGACTAGCAGCCATAATTCAACCAGAAATTGAATCAACTGTTTTAGGTAGGTTTAATTTAATCTGTAATCCGATGCTAACTGTTGGAGTAAACACTTGTTACCTATGAATGAAAATTTATTTTATTTTCACTCCATACATAATAAATATTTTTGTAGTAAAGGTTTAACGGTTAACGCAAAATTTTTGAATCAACACCAACTCTTACATACATATCACATCACTCGTTTTATTGTTATTATAATAACATTGTTGTTAATATTAATAATATTGTTATTATTTTATAATATAAATTAAAATTGGAGATGAGATTAATAACTACTAGGCTTGCAAGATAAACCTTTTTGATAATATTAATATTCTGTGATAATATCTTCATTTTTGTTGATTGCTTCTTCAGTCATAAAGTAGACACATCATAAATTACATAAAAATAAATAATAATATTCTGCGTATCAACTGTAAATTTGTAGGGATTTAGCGTTATACTTTTTAGTTTTTGTTAAAAACTCCAATTTTAACTAGTTTTGGTGAGATTTTAATAAATCCAATGATTAATAAATCGGTTATTTTTCAGATTCTTATCATTTATTAACCTACAATTTATAGTAGTCCGCCATGTTTATCTATTTTGATATTGCCCGCCAATTTTTGTCGATTAAGTAGCACTACTTTTTGTTATTATCTTTATTCAGCAATGTCGACTTACGTTGTATATGTAGTTATTCTGTATATGTTGTAATTATTTGTATTATTCTATATTACACAAAAAGTGTAAAATTACTAATATTAATATTAATAATAATAATAATAATTATAAATGATTATAATCTATTATAGTTTAACTCTTAGCAATTAAGATACCAAATATTTTTATTGTAAAACAAATTAATTTGGTTTTTATTTTTATTACATACGTTTTCCATTGAAAAAATACGTTGGAAAGTAAGTTAACTTATGTTTGATTTTAATATTCTTATTATACTTATAAATATATTAAATGTTATTAGATTATATAGATTTTAAAATATTCCATATATGTATAATTTACAGAAAGTTTTTTTTTCTTGGGGATTGACATATATCTTTAAAAATAGTAACATGTATTTATAATATTTTTATAAGTAATATTTGTTATTTTTTTTATTTATAGATTAATATGTAATCTATTGAAAATATCAAATATTATAATTTTCATGATAAACTTAAAATACTTAATAATTATAAATAGTGTTAATTGTAAAATAAATGTATTGTTTCATCATGTATTAATTTACTGTATTTTTTATGTATTTCTATAGGTACATATTATTTTCTAGATGGATCTTAACAGTTTTATTAAAAGTTGTCATGGAAAAATGAATTTACATCCTGAATTTGTTCTGAATCAATGTGATCCTAGTACCTTTTCATATATTCAGCCATTCTGTTTCAATAGTGATGAAAATCCTATAGTTGGTTATATTTATGTTAGTATATTTTATTGTTGTAATTACATTGTATTAATTAATTAATGAAAAATATTATTTTATTAGAAAAAACCATCTCAAAAAGTTGTAGACTCTAATGTTTTGAGTTCATTAAGTTTCGATGAAGAAGATGATGATGATGATGATGATGATGAATTAGGTACCTAGATTTAAATTTAAATTTTATTATAATTTCTTTAATTTATTTTTAGTATTAAAATTATTTGTTTTTGCTTTTTAGAATTAACTGGAAATCCATTAGAATGCCCTTTTAGTCCAGTAAAAGCTAAAATAATTCAAGTTAAAACAAACAGGCCTATAGATAGCCACATCCCCTTAAATTTGCTTCAAGCAAGGTAAAATATAGAAACTTAAATTTTTTTAAACATTTTATTTATATTTTTTAGAAACAATATGTTTTTGTATATAAAAATAATAGACTTAGATTGTAATCATAAATTTAAATTATGAATATTTAAACAACATTGTAGGTTTAATGGTGTGGATTTTAATATTATAAGTAATGTAAAAAATGTATATATTTGAAAACACTGGTAGCAGATTTTTCAGTTTCATTATTGTGGTTTGGTTTCCTTTGTGCATGTAGTGATAGCACAGAATAGACTAAATATTTAGTATGATTTAGTATGATTATAATTTTTTTTTTATCTAGATTACATTTTAATGTACAAAGACTTTATAATTTACCAGATGTTAGACCAGAGTAGTGTCGTATTAACAAAAACATTTGATTAATAGACTTCCATAAAAATGCGTTTTCCTTATTGAAAAATCTTAATTTATTTTATTATAACATATAATTCATACAAACATATTAATTTATTACATACTGTGCATTTTATTGATATTTGTTTTTAAAAAATTAATTTGTTTGTTATTTTGTTTTAAATTATGTTTGTTGTTATTTAACTTGCATCTACTCTGTTTTCTTCTGCCTATTTAATGTACTTAATAAAGAAATCTATTGCAGTGGAGTGAGTTATTGTTAGAACAGCTACTGTTTCTCCTCCCATATCAGAATTTCTACCATTATTTTTTTGATCGACCATCACTTCCTAGATTTTAATTTTATTATAACAAAAAATAAATAAAATACATTCAGATTACTGGACGTATTATTGAAGGGCTTGACATTATAATTATTAAATTCAAAAAATTGTTTTTTAACTACAGTGTACTCTTGATTATCCATGGAACAGGGTGGCAGGACATCCATGGATAAAGAATTTTGCGGATAATTCACAAAATTAAATTCTATAATAAAAAATAAATTGGAAATTGGAATTTTTTTTATTTCCGTAAATAAAAATTATTATTATTATTAATAAAGATACAGATGTATGTATAATGAAAAATTAATAAAAATTATAAATTATTTATGTGCAAAAAAATCATTTTTAAAGGAATATATAACATAATATTAATATAAGTGTATCTTAATATAAAAAAAGCCTATTGTATTTTATGTTGTTATTGAGTAATTGGCTATCACAAATTCACAACCCAATTAAGCCGATAATGATTTATAATATAAAGATATATATATATATATATATATTTTATACATATAGGTATGTAGATGATTCCGTGGAAAACAGGGGATAATCAAGAGTACACTGTATTTTAATATTATGAACCATTAAAATTAAAATTAAAACTCTGTAATTGACAAATAGAGTTCTTTCAAGAATTATATTTCAAGTAAAATAAATATGTTATTCAATTTATATTACAGTAATACAAAATTATAATGTTTTTTGAAAGTTTTAAAGGAAAAAAAAAATGAATGTCCCAACAACTATAAGCATTTAATAATTTAATGTTTTTTTCCTTAGGCAACTTGTGTACTTAAAACTAAAGGATAGTCAGCTGCTTAGTGTACCAATATTTATTTTATGTGATGGATTTAAGAACAATACAATTTTATTGGGTGGTGATATATGTAATGGATGGCATTCCCGTTATTGGAGTGAATATAAAGGGCATAATGATGTAGAACATGATGAACTGTCTGTACAAAATATGATAGAAACTCATAAGAAATTTCCTCAAGTGTCATCTATGATAGTAAATAAATATTAAAAATACTTAACATTTTATTATTTTTGTATGTATTATAAATATTAAATATATTTAGTTGGAATCTAAAGTGTCTGCTGTAATAAATTTAAGTACTGTTACTAATACAGAAGAGTTAACATTTATTGATAATAATCCAGGAATGGTTGTACTTAATCTTAGTTGGCGTAGACCATCTCTTTTTGCTCCTCTTATGTCAACAGAGTCATCTATTGTAAGTATATGAAAACATTTAATAAATTATATTTTTAAATTAAAATGAAAAAAAAAAACCGGATGGGCCTCGCTCTGCTGTACACTTGGGGGTGAAGTGCTCTTCATAGGATAGGTCATTATAATGGATTTGTTAAATTTGAATGCAATGATAGATATCATTGTATACGAAAAACGATTCTGAACGGAGATGATATGTTTTTCTAGGATATAATCATTGATTATAAATAAGTATTTATAATCAATGATATAATACATTGTTATTTATAAATATTGTAATAAGTATATTTTATTTTGAAACGATAAATATATTTTTAATTAGGATGGGTTGGCAGTTGCATACAGCGACATTGTTTGTCAGTCTAGAATATTATACATTATATTATATTTTACATGTAATTTTATGTCAATATTCGCTGTTCAAACGCTTATAAAAAAAAATTGTGCCTATGGATTTTAATAATTTTTGATTGAAATTAAGAACTACTTCTGTGGAATCTTCTATTAAATTTTCAAGTATTTTGTAGGAGCCAAATTTTTTTTATCACCGATTATAAAAATAAAATGTAAAAAAATATTTTAAATGCCTATAAGTGGCTTTTTTATTTTGAAAAAAATATGACATAAAGGAAATACCAATCTTAACAGCTGGTAGAAATTTCAAAAATCTGCGAATTATACTTTTTGAATTATAACAAATATTTAAAATCGTTTGAGAATAAATCGCTATTTTATGCAATTTCGTAAATATTTAAATTTCAAACGGTCATAAAATTTTTTCCTCCAAGTCCGGTAGAAATTTTTTTAAAGATTTTTGTAGAGTAGCTTATAGATAACGTAGTGTGGAAATTTTGAACCTTAAGTATGAACAGAAAAAATTTTATGAATTTTTATCTACAAAATAACTTGCAAATTTTCGCAATTTTTACACATTTCGTATAAATTGGAACTTTGAGCACTTACAAAAAAAAATTGTGACTTACGATTTTAGATTTTTTTTTATCAGTTAAGGAACAACTTATAAGAAACCTTGTATTAAATTTTCAAGATTTTCTGGCTGGCCAAAAAAATTTAATCGTTATTTTAAAAAAAAATACTTATAAAAATTGAAAATTTCAACTGTCTATAAATAGCTCAATAAAAGTCAAAATACTTTGAAAATTTAACGGTGTATAGAGAACGCTAATCTAAACAGTTGGTGAAAATTTCAAGTATTTACATCGATTAGTTTTTGAGTTATAGCAAAATAAAAAATTTGATTTTGTCGAAAACTAGTTTTGCGTAAAAACTCTCGTTTTTCCCTTATTTTTTTAGGGTTTTTCCCGTCGCATTTAAAAAATTTTGAAAATTTTTTACTTTTGACCCCCCAAAGTACCAACTAAATTCACTTTCCTTTCAGAAAAGTAGCTACATAAGCAAATCGAAGCATTTTTACTGCCAAAAAAGGTGTCGTCAGACACAAAAAAAAAAATAAAAAAAAAAACACACATCATTGTAAAACCAATAGATTCCATCACTCCGTTCAGAATCTAAAACAAATTAAATAAATTCAATTTTTTATAAACTTTGTTCTTTTATATTTTTGATATATATGTAAAGTTGATTCATATTTTATTTAACTTTTCATTCATTAAATTCCTATTATATAAACATTACTGTAAATACAGAATTACAAAATATGTCACAAGTTATATCAATAATTTTAAATTATTACTCACAAATGCTTCACGAGACTTTACTTTTCAGGACATTCATTGTGCATTAGGTCATGAAACTAGTCCATTGAATTCATTATGGCATCAATTATTATTTTTAGAGGATTTAATTGACCAATTGAAATATTTGAAAGATGAATGTTTGGCTAACAGACATAATATTGTGTTTCCTCAATTTCAAGTAAGCGCTTGTATAATGATGAAATTACATTTGAAAACTTGATTTTTTGTAATTTTATAGGGTGATATAAGAGGTAGTACTAATGGGAAAATTATTGAAATGTTTCCAAGTATGTTGCAAAGTGTGTCTTCTACATTGTACAAACGAGGGAAATTTGGAGGGCAAGAAGATAATGAACAAAAATTATTTTGTCAATGTGTCAGAGATGTAATTGCTTCTGAATGTATTCAACAAGAATTTACTGATAAACTTTGGATATATTTATTGGGTTTGAATGAAAACATTTATTTTTGTTTTTAAATTTAATTTTAATGAAATTTAAATCTATAGAATGCAAATCATACCATGATTTAATTGGATGTTTTGAACTTTTGTACAAGGCTGTAAGAAATGAAACATTTAAGCCCTTGGTATATTTTACCTTTAATCTATATGTTAAAAATGAATTATTTAATTTTAATATATTATTAAATTTAGATTAAATCTTCAAATGGTACAAGGTTAGCACAAATATTAAAATCTTTACCAGGAAATACTGCATCTAATCCAGAAAAGTTATATGATCCTGTTCAATTATTAATTGAAATTGGTATTGAAAAATTGAAAAATGATTACACTCAAGCGTTTTTAGTTTCCAAAATAGCTTTGGTTGATAATTTAAAATTAGAATTTAATAACAAGTTCAGTATACAAATATTTGATAATTATTAAATTATTAATATATTAATTTAAACATGCCTTTTGTTTTTAGATTCTGTAATGTTGATTATTCTGATTGGTGGACAACATTAAATTCATGGATGATATGGTTATGTAGAGTTCATACAGTTTTAGATTTGGCTGCCATTACTGAATCTGTTTTAAATATATCTACTCAAAGTATGATGCCAGTTACAACAAAGGCATTGAGTTATTATCTTGGTGATGAATCACCAATACAATTAGTAACTTCTGTTAAAACTTTATCTCCACAAATATTCCGGTCTTCAATTAATACCCATTTTATTGAACATCATATACCTAAGTATTATGTTTTGTTATTATATTTACTATTTGTGGTTTAATTATAAACTTTTCATTATTATTTATTCAGAGCATTTACTTATGATAGCTGGACATTACAATTAACATCGCAGAACAGTAATCGACGTGTTATTAGCATATTTCACCGTGATACTAAAAATATTCTACCTAAACAAATATATCAAGGTATAATACGATAAATTATATCCAAATTATTATTTTATCAAAGAGAAAATAATTAATGAAAAATACTTTTCTCATTAACTATAGATAAAATGGATAGTCAATATCTTGTGATAAAAGCTTATTAAAAAATAACTTTCTCTATGTTTGTTAATGCAATTAAAGTAGATAATTTGTATGGATTCTTTTGATTGTTTTACTCAATTTTAAGGGTAATATGATATAGTATTAATATATATACTATTAATTTATTTGGTTATAAATAATTATGTAGTTGATTGATTAATAACATTTACAAAACAAGTTTCTAAAAGTAAATTGAATCCCTTCAACATTAATTTTTTTTTTTAATTTGAAATTTGAAATGGTTTTCATTTAATTGTAGCAGAACCTTCATAATTAAAAATGTAATGAACCCAATAGCTATCTGTATTAATGTTATGAGTTACAAATTATGTTATTTCTATTTATGCCAAAATATATCAAATATTTATGGTTTTTCTTTTATTTGTTTTTGTTCAGTCATCTAGTAAGATTCAACAAATTAGCTTGTATATTATAATAATAATATAAAACTTATTCATGATTTTTACTACGTTTTATATGATTTGTGTTGTATGTTTATTAATAGGTACTTCCAATAGTGAAATAAAGAATAATAAATTAATGGATCAAACAACTATAGCCTTAGAGACATATTACTGTGTGAACTTCCATGTATTGTCAGATCATTTAAAATAATTTTAATAATGTTTTTAAAATATTTAAGTTTTTATTCTAATTATAGTTGTTCTTATATTTATAATATGTTTAGTATTAGAATATTACAATGCGTATTTTTTATGAATGTTTTATAAAAAAGAATCTTTCATTTAACCATTTTTTTTACTTAAGCTTATACTAATTTTTACTTAAATATAAACATTTATATAATTTGTATTTTGGTAGATTATTTATTTATAATTTGTTAATTAAATATATAGGAGTATTGAAGTTTGTAAACAATGTATGGATCCAACAGTTGTTTACTTTTCAACAGTTGTTGGTAACTTTGTTATGTTTGACTATATTCCCTCAAAGGTCAGTACTGTACATGAATTAAAGAGTTAAAATTGAACTAAAAAGTAAATAAAAGTGATATCAATCGCTCATTGATAATAGAAAAATTTGATATAATAAATATGAGGGATTTAATTATTCTTAGATCTGTCATTGATAGTATATTGGAAAATATTAACTTATGCAGATATTAAAGTTTAAGTAAAAATGAATTGTTAAATTGTTAAATTTGTTTTCCTTCGTAACCTCAAGAGTATGTGGCTCCTAAAATTATTTTTTGCGCCTGATGGATATTTCAGTTATAATCTTAAAAAAAAAAAAAAATATTTCATCTACGAGTACAATATACAATTAATACATTTGTTGATTTATATATTTTGTAGGTATATTTAGAAGTATATTATGAACTCTTTAGGTTTTTGTTGTAATTAAAAATGAAATTTTTATGTATGTTTTTAGTTTGATTGGGTATGTATTTAAAAATGACCCAAAGGTTTATGGTAGTTATTGATCTAAGAAGTCTTACAATACACATTTTTATGTAACGACTTCAGTCAAGCGAAATAGAACGAAAATTAGAACGTTTTCATTTTAAAACTATTACGTTGACCATACATAATTTTTGAAATAACTTCGTAAAACAAACTTTGACATTGACCAATACACAGGCGGATTTATTATTTTTATGACTATAGGCACCAAAAATATGCCGCCCCTATAATAAATAAACAAGTTACAATACCTCTCAAAATACCTAATCTAAATATTAAATATATAGACAAAAGTAGTGGACATCCATTTGAATTTAATCGATTTTCCAATATCTGATACGTTTGATGTTTTTTAATAAAATACTAGAAAATTTGCCGCTCTAAGCTGCCTAAAGTGCCTAATGGGAAATCCGCCTCTACCAATACACCTACTCCTATGTAGCCATGGGAATCTCGAATTAAATTTTTTTGCTAACTACTATAAATTATTTTACACAGAAAAATGTACTTTAAAGTGTTTCAAAAAGTTATATTCGCCTTTCACGTTACGTTTAAAATAACGTTTAAAATAAATTAATGTGATGCGATTTTTAAACGATTAATACTAATTCGTTTTATAAATATGTCCTACATTTAGTTTTGTATGTTTGGTAAAATTTGGATGTGACGCGAAAAGCGTCCTTCATCTATGTGGTAAGGAAGTGTTTACAAAATAGTGGCGTACCCAAATTGTATTACAGTGGGACAGCTTAATTCAGAAGAGTTAATGTGTAGCATTAACCATCTATATTCTATGTGTTAAAAATTTGTTCGCTTAGTTCGCAAGTAACGATTTACTTTATTTGTTTCATATATTGATACTATAAATCAGGGGAGCCGGAACAATGGAGGCAGTGGGGGCAATTGCCCCCACAAAATAAATACTGTGGGGGCAGAGCCCCACGACTTCATAACCTATTTATATTTACATTTAGTCCACAATAACTCAATTTTTATTTTTACCAAACTTTCACACTTTGTTTGCCGATAGAATATACATTGCACAGAGCGCAGATAGGAAAAATACTGCTATGGTATGCGCATCGCACTTCTATAATTATATTATCAAACTAATGTGAATTAATCTCTCAGAATCGTTATTTTCGAGGACAATGGTTTATAATTGCTTTCAAATTTAATTCAATTCAAATAGGTTATAACCCTTAAACTGTTATTCACTTGACACTTACCCCACTGCTCGCTTTTTTTTTTAATTTTGTTTTTTTCGGTTTCAAATTAAAAAATGTATTTTTAATATCTGTCAGTATTACTTATACTTTTTGCTTATTTTATACAGAAAACGGAAACAAGCAATCACAAGCATTAGAAATCATCCCCAATCATTCATCTAAAGTACCTATAACAGAAACAATACTATTACACATGTTACTATTACACTTAAACCAAACTATTTTCTATGAGATTTCCTTAGATGATATACTAAAAGAGTTCATTAGCTGTACTACAGAGTGAAAAAATGTATTTGGCAAAATGTAAATTATTCATTAAAACATAAATTGCATATTATATTTATTAATATTGTTTATGTTAAATATAGTTATGTTATTTTTATTTAAAGATTGTACAATAAAGAAACTGTGTATGTGAAAAAGTTAATTACAGCTGTAATTTGTATTGTTGATAAATTTTGTTTTGCCTACAATTTTTATACCTACATGATTTAAATTTGTTTAATAAATATTTATAAGAAAAAAATATAATACCTATGTACACATGTACACATTTCCTCGGCATAGGTGCTGTAAAAATTGGAGAGGGGATGGAGATAAAGCCCTTAAAAATAAATAGCCCTATTTTTGCTCCAATGCCCTCTAGAAAAAAGCTTGAAATATTTTGCCCTCACAGCAAAAAAATTATTCCGGCGCCCCTGTTATAAATCACTTTTCATTAAGACAAAAGTGATTAATCAGTACCTCATTCTTATTATTATTATTATTATTATTATTGCATTTGGATTGTTTTTCAATTTATAATAACTTATCTATATTATTTGAACAATGTATACGCATATATTTTTTTTTATTTATACAATTAAGGTTATATTATTTGTGAGCAGAGCATACATGATTATCATTAAAATTATAAATATTTTGTTCAGTTTTAATATTTATCACATTTGTCTTTAATTTGTTTTTTGAACGAATAATTACATGTCTATAATAGATTATATAGGTTATAAGTTTTAATCAAATATTCGCATGCGAAAATAAAAGTTCATGCAATTAATCATATTACCTATACGCATATTATATTTTTGTTACAATTTACATGGCCTATGACATAAATAAAACAGATTTTATACAGATAGAAAAAAATACAAAATAAAGGTACAGCAATAAATAAGTAGGTACCTATAGTTCCTAATTAGTATTTTTATAAAATACATTTTAAATAAAAATTTTTGTTAAAAAATGTTTTTTAAGAACTCTATTAATTTATTTTTTAAAGTATACCAAGAGTATATTAAGTGCATCTACTTTAGACTATCTTCACTAGAACTATAATCCATAGATGGTTCCTGTTTGGTATAAGGTTTTAGGAACGATAGAATACGTACGTGAAGTTGGCCCCCTACTTATCCTATTGGTTTCAAACAAAAAACAAATAATTGTAAATTAATTGTAAATAATTGTAAATGCAATTTCGGAATTTGTAAATCCCCAGAAAACTCAGAAATCACATAATTATAAATATTATTACTATTGTTAGGTGTAGGATTAAGCGGCCCATACACAATCAATATTATATGGACAGTGTATGGATCATATTGAAGACAAGTTCAATATATTGAAATAATCAAAATCGTTTTGATATTTATTGATAAATTGTCAATATTATTGTGCTATTTTTATCACAAGGCAATAGCAATAGCAATAATCGTATTCTCTCCACTAGACATTTTGACCGGAACTGAACAATATATTCAATATTATTGATCGTGTGAGTGCAAAAAAAATTGAAACATTTATTGATGTAAATATTAAGCAATAATATTGATTGTGTGTGGGCCGCTTTACATAATGTATATAGTTAGCAAAATTACGGTAGTATATAGTTTAATTTTAGTAACAAGTTGAACTTGTGATATTATTAACCTAATGTAGTAAATAATATGATTACAATAATATATTTTTTAGTATTTCTAAATTCCAAGGAAACTGAGATATCGGAAATTTATAGTCAATTTTTTTTTACTTATATAATATATATATTTATATTTTTTTTTTAGTTATATGAAAAAATACATTAATTTTTCCTATTGAAAAGTTATTTTATTACAGTAACAAAAAGGTAACCTTGTGAGTTATTAATTACTAATAGTTTATTAGTAATAAGAAAAGTATTTTAATTCATTTTTATAATTCTGAATCGGTACTTTTACTATAATTTATATATTTATTGAATTCTAAAATGACTAATACTATTACATCTTGTATTAGAAAATTAATTTATTATACGAATTGCTTAATAGTGCATAAAAACATAAATATTACCTCATATCTTTAAAAATAAAAACTAAAAATAATAAATTAAATAAATTGTGTAGCTTTATGATAAAGTAATTAAAATTTATATTGTAGCTAAAAATTAAATTAAACGAGCAATTATGATTTCGTATAAATAATTAAATGAAGAGAAACTTTTTGATTTTGTGGAGAGTTATAGTTCAGAATTTTTTTTGCCAAGTCGTTGTGAGTTTCCCATTGTTCATTTGAACGTCGAATGTGACTCACATAATGCCCATTACTATATTCGGCGCAACCCATTTGCGCCCGAACCCATTTATCGTAGCCCATTTGCGCCCCAAATCATAGCCCATATGCGCCCGATTCAGATTAGGTGAAAATCGTGCAACGTATCGTAATCGTGCCATTTATTGAGTATATTGGCGTGTAACTATAAAATCTAAAATAATATTTGATCGTTTCCCAAGCTAATCGAAACCAATATCAAAATCGATAAAGATAATAATATTTTGTCGTTAGTCGTGCTAATCGAAACTGTAAAATCCCAATCGATAAAGATTATATTATATAAAAATGCATTTATCAGTTGTATTTTATATGTGTCAGTTGCATCAGTACATGAATAGTGAGTACTACTATAATGGAATTTTATATAACTAATTCAAGTAAACAAAAACTTTGTTTAGTTTTTCGTTATTTTAAATATAACGTGAGTAGAACCCTTGTTTCTGGAGATATAAGTTGGCGTTGTGGAAAAAAAACCTGTAGTGCGTATGTCAAAACCAATAGTTCAAAAACGAAGTTAACCGAAATTAAAGACAGCCATACCCATGATCCGGAAACTGAAGAAAATTTAAATTTTGTGTTATTAATTATTTTGATTTTACGTAAAAATGTTTCTACTTGAAATTAATAATTTAATGAAATATAAATAATATATATATATGTATTTATAATATGTATACTGTTTAGTATTTAACATTATTTTTAAAATTATTACTTTTTTTTAATTTTGATTTTACATAGAATTGTATATTTTTAAACAACAACGGCAACGTTGCATGCAAAATGGGCGCATTTGGGCTATAAATCAGGGTGTTAAGTTTTTTATTTTGGGCGCAAATGTCCATAACCCTCGGGGCGCAAATGGGCTACAGCCACTATATTCTACAATTCCATTAAACATAAATCTATTAAACAAAACAAAATTATCATAATTTAAAATGAAATAATTATACAACAATAACTTTAAGTCTTACATTTCATTTTTAATCGTAATTGTTGTTGGAAAATCGGTCATTCCAAATTTACAGAAGTCTTCAACCTGATCAGCTTCAATGATTAAATGTTGTTGTAAAATGTTATACTTTTCCATCGCAGTGAGGTTGAGAACAAGTATAATTAATTTTATTTACATAATTATTTAAAGCTTCTTCTAAACAGTTTATTTTTATCAAAGCTTGATGATTCAATACAATTGTTCGAAGTTTAGTGTTTTTATTTTTACATGATGTATTAGTGCATTTAGTATAATCAATAGCTGAAGGAAATTTTTTAAATATTTCTATTATAATGTAAGTTACATTGCATTCAGAATTGATTCTTTTAATTCCTGATAATGTAGTATCCTCAGAAAACATAGATTTTAAAATTTTAAAACGGCTCTTGTTTAATAATTGTATTGTTCCATTAGTTGCAAGTGTCTTGCAAAAATTAAAAAATATGTACTCATTTGAATCAATAAAGATTTTATATTTAGGAGTGTCTCTATATGCGGTAGAAACAATAACAGCCACTGAATCGTACGCACATGTGTTTTGTACAAGGTATTTTTGTTTTTTATCCATAATGATTGAAGAGTTATTACCATTTATCAATAAAGTATTGAGGTTAGATCTCATATTACGTCTATTTAATACATTTTCTATATTTTTATTTGACTGCAAATATTTTGTTGGTCTAGATCTTTTTGGCTTATCATCAATACTTTTATTGCTATGAATTTCCTTCTGTAGTCCACGCTAGTTCTCAATTTCATTTAATGTGTCTAAGGAAGTATTTAATTTATTTAGTTCCTTTGATATACTCACGTCAGAATTTAAGGAAATCGATGACAATGATGAACGAAAAGATACAGCTGAATCTGAAGCGTCACATTCAATTGAATTCGTAAATGTTTTATCCTTTGTTTCTACGTTTTCATTGATGATATTTTAATTCGATTCATCAACAGACATTTTAGCTAAATGGGTTTTATGTAAATCACTGGATATATTATATTATTTTTTTGCTGTCGCGAATAGTTTAATTTTAAATCCCAGTATCACGTTCATAAAATGTTGGGAAGTACTAGTCTATAGTCTAATCATTAGACTCTAATGTGTAGCTAACGAAATAAATATTTTTCATACTATTAAACTTTTGAAAATTTGCCACTCTGGGCAACAGAACCCATAACACCAACTTAAATATACTCTTAATCACAAATCTATAAAATGTAGCTACCCCTTTTGTAAGTTCCCTGAACTTGGCCCACCCACTTACCAATTAGTGTACAAAATCTGTATCAACAGTTAGCAAATTGATTTTCAGAGTTAGTAAATTATCCATTTTTTTTACAGTAAATTTATGTTTGGGTGGGCAAAATTCATGTATTTCACCCACTATGCGATATCACCATGAAATGTATGCCAAAGGTTAGCAAATAGTTAGTAAATGATAGAAAATTGATTTTCAAAATTAGCAAATCATTGCGTCATGCCTAAAAAACATTTTTTATATGGGTGAGCTAAATTCAGGTAGTTATAATTCTACTTTCTTAGTGTCATACAATTATTTTAAGTAAGAGTTCAGTGTCGCACTTAGCGGGGGTGCAGGGGGTGCATTACAGCCCCAAAAGGCCTCATATACAAGTTTAAGAAGGCCCCCCCCAAACCTTTATTGTATAATTCTTTGTTACGCTTAAAATCCAAAATAGGGCCCCTAAATCCCTAGTTACGACACAGCAAAGTTAGTTAATCTTACCAAATTAAGAAATCGTTTACGATAATGTACAGTGTATAATGTATACTACTTATCAGTAGAAATTAGTGATGGGTCAAACCCTGATTTTTAAATCGAATCGAACTCTAAATTATTTTTTCGAACTCGAACTGAACCGAAACTTTATATTTTCTATTGAACCGAATCGAACCGACCCTATTATGATTTTAAGTCGAACTTGAACTCGAACTCATTACTTTAATTACTTACTTTTCAAAAATAACTTTTGAAGAATTGTACAAATATTAGGTTTACGAACTATCGTGGCCAGTAAGTGTAGTTCTTCTTGAATGTTCGGTTCGATTTTTTTCATGCCGAGTTCAAATTTCGAACCAAATCGAACATCAAGGGTTCGGTTCGGTTCGGTTCGAAATTCGAACGGTTCGACCCATCACTAGTAGAAATAAAAGATAATGCACCCTTAATCCCAATCTTTTTTTTTATTGGTTGGTTTAGGTTAGGTTTTGTTAGTACTAATACAGATACAATTATAGTATTAAGATATAATATTATGAATTAAAAGGGAATATGTATTTTAAATAATTGAAAAACTTACCTTGTTAGACATCATTAAATTAATAACACGGTAAATAATGAAAATATAATAAAATAAAACAGTTTTATTTCTGAATTATTGTTCACTGCACTGGCACACTATTCAGTTAGAAACACAGAACAACGACTGACTTATCAAGAGAAAACATGTTATACAAAATCATAAAATATATATATTTTTTAATAAAATGGTCATATCTATATCTTCTTCTTCTTCTTCTTCTACTTCGCCTTCCTCCCAACTATTTGGGGTCGGCCACCCTTGTCCTACACCTCCACTTTACTCAGTCAATCACATCTCCTCTGCACACACCGACAGCCCTCATGTCATTCTCCAAAGTCTCCAACCATCTCTTTTTTGGTCTTCCTCTTCCTCTTTTCCCTTCAACGTCCATCTTCATAACCACTCTTACTGCATTCGTTTCCTCTCGCCTCATCACATGCCCAAACCATCTCAGCCTATTTTCTCTCATCTTGTCCACAATTGGCGCTACACCAACACTACCTCTCACGTACTCATTCCTTATTCTATCTTCTCTTGTCACTCCACTCAACCATGTAAGCATTCTCATTTCCGCGACACTCATACTTTGTTGTATTCTCCTGTTAACCGCCCAACACTCTGAACCATACAGCATAGTTGGTCTCACTACACTTTTATAAAATTTACCTTTCAGCCTAATTAGAATTCTCTTATCACATAACACGCCCGATGCTTCTCTCCATTTCATCCACCCACACTTAATCCTATGTTTTACAACAATGTCAAAGCCCCCGTCCTTTTGAACAAAAGATCCTAAATATTTAAAGCTCTCAACTTCACCTATCACATCACCATCTATTGTCAGTTGTCTCCTCATTCCTTCAACTTCTTGGTCTCTTTGTCCAAAATCATACTCAATATACTCAGTTTTATTTCTACTAATTCTCAATCCCTTTTCTTCGAGGGCTAATCTCCACTCATTTACCCTATTATTGACAACTTCTAGGTTTTCTCCTATCAGAACTATATCATCCGCAAACATCATACACCATGGTATCTCACCCTGTATCTCCTTTGAAACCTCATCCATTACCATTGAGAACAGGTAGGGGCTTAGAGCTGACCCCTGGTGCACACCTACTCCTATACTGAAACCTTCTGATACTCCATACCGACTCTTGACACTAGTACTCGACCCTTCATACATATCCTGGATCAAATTAACATACATTTTTGGGACATTTTTTCTCATTAATGCCCACCTTAAAACTTCCCTTGGCACCCTGTCATACGCCTTTTCTAAATCTATAAACACCATGCATAGTTTTTTATTCTTTTCTCTGTACTTCTCTACTAATTGCCTAACATGAAATAGTGGCTCCATTGTCGATTTTCCTGGCATAAAACCAAACTGGTTTTCTAACTGGTCATATCTATATGAATGTCTAAATTTGGAAATGTAGTTCTTGACCGTGCTGTATGGATTAAGTATTCTTAGAACTCACCTATTGTTCCAATATTTGGTTACAAACAACATGTTGTATATAATTTTATATCGTTCTTCTAAGAAAAAATCTTTAATAAATGTACAATTATAGTGATTTGTAGTACTATATTATTATAATACACAATATAACACAGTTAATTTTAACTGTGATACTGTAAAGTGAGAATGAGTTTGGCTACCTGAACTTGGCCTATCCATATAAAAAACGTTTTTTAGGTATGACGTAATGATTTGTTAATTTTGAAAATCAATTTGCTATTATTTACTAACTATTTTCTAACCTTTGATACACATTTTGTACATTAATTGATAAGTGGGTGGGCTAAGTTCAGGGACGTTTTGTAAGCTATAATATTTTTGAATTGTATATACCTACTAATATTAGTGAAATATGTAACTGTTTATAGCGAAAATATGATTTTCTGATATTTGAAAAATTTATGTGAATAAATATCATATCGATATTGCGAATTGAGTAATATAAAATTGTTATCTAAAATTATTGATGATTTGCTAACAATCAAAACTAATATGCTTATATTTGCTAACTATATACATTATTTAATCCTACCCCTAACAATAATAATAATATTTATAATTATGTGATTTTGATTTCCCGAGTTTTCTGGGGATTTACAAATTCCGAAATTGCATTTACAATTATTTACAATTAATTAACAATTATTTGTTTTTTGTTTGAAACCGATAGAACAAAGTGGGGGGCCAACTTCACGTACGTCGATAGAATATTTTGTTTTCTTTTGCAATACGCCTTACTCCAGCAGATTTTTTTTTAATTTGAGGTTCCATAATTGAACCAAAAATAAGCAAAACGTTATGAACTTAAGATTCTCAAACTCAATAGTTCATGAATGCGGAATTAATTATGATTGGTTAGGTGAACATAATTCATAAAATTATTTATAAATTAAGTAAATGCATTATTAAATTTATTGTGACTATGATAATATGTATATGATATAGCTTACATGATATAGTATGTATATTATAGCTATATGTACTAAATTTAATTGAGCTTAAAGCTCTTGTAATACAATGATATATAAATAAATTACTTCTACTTTAAATAATAATCTATGTAGATTATGAAAAAAATAGTTAAACTTATTGTGGGTTGTCGAATTCATCTAAACACAAACAGCTAGATATAATACATATTATATTAGATAGCAGTATCAGTGACTAGTGTATATTTTGTAATAGGTATTTATAAATTTATAAATATTTTTTATAAGAGACACCAGATGAGGCTTGTGAAAATAATTTTAAATTATTATACCTATGGTTATAATAATGTGTACTTCTATTTAAATACAAATTGTTCGATACTTTGAAGAAGTTATGTCATTATGCATTATGCATTTCAACTAGTATTTCTTATGGTGCGTTATTTTTAGCACGCAGTAAAGTCATGGTGACTTACGTGATTATTTTTGAAATATCACGCGATATTTTTATGGCGCGACACTCGTGAGTAGGGAAGGACCGAATATTCGGTATCCGGCCTATTCGGTCAATATTTTGGGATTAATTTATATTCGGCTATTCGGCGTATTTTATTAATATTCGGCCAAGAATACAATTTAAGTACTTGATATTTAAATTTTTAAATTAAATAATATAATTATTTATTGTTATTTGTTCAATTTTTTTTTTAGATATTATATTTATAGCTTATAAATGGTTTAAAATTTTTAGAATAGTCCAAAGATACATTTTATAAAATATTATTAAGTGAAATCGATAAAGAAAAGCTCTCATATAGTCATATTATAATTTATAATTAATTAGTAAATACTAAATACTAAATAGTAATATGAAAGGATCTCACACTATCTTGTCAAAAATTAAAATTATAATTTATAATAAATACATTTTCTAAGTTGTTATGAAATAAAATTGTTTTTGAAAAGTATATTGTTGTACGTCTTTAATCAGTTTAATCTTTAATCTTTATAGCTTATACGTATGTACTATGTAGTTATGTTACTAGTTACTATGTTTGATATCAATATTCTTTTTAATATTCTGCACCGAATACCGCCGAATACTCTGTACCGAATAACGCCGAATATTCTGTGCCGGATCCCGAATAATATTAATTTATAAAACATTCGGTATTTTTAGGTGTAGAAAACAAAATATTCGGTATTAGGTTTTTCCAATATTCCTAGTTCAGCACATCCCTACTCGTGAGATGTGCTCTATTTATTTGAATGTATTTTAACAAAACGCATCGTAAGATTACCACGCGTTAAAAATGTTGCGCGGTAAAATAACGGCTTTTGTTCTTAGCTTTTGTCATCAATTTTATTAAATATGTTTACTGTGAGCAGGCCCGGCTCAAGTGTTTAAAAAAACATAGGTGAAATTTAGTTTTGCTTCCCCTTACATGTAAATATTATATCAAATATTTTTTTTATACTTTAAAATTGCCCCAAAAAAATGCCGCCCTAGGCGTGGGCCTATGTCGCCTACTTCTTGAGACGGGCCTGACTGTGAGGTGAACAAGGCATTTTGTTTTTCTCTTTAAAATGTTTTATTTCAATAACTTTGATGTCACTGCTGGGTATCTGCACATACCTGTAGTATAATTACTAGTCTTATTATTTTTTTATATAGTTTTATGTAACACATGTCGGACGGACCGGACGCCCACCTATAGCTACGATTGGGTCAATTAAGCAAATTAAACGTTTCGTCTAAATAATACGTCTCGCGTTCGTCGTACTCACAGAATCGCGTAATATATATATATATATATATATATATATATATATATATATATATATATATATATATATATATATTATATATATATATATATATATTACCAACGTGCGTAATTTGTTTTTCTCCTTTCTCCAGTAGTTCGGTTCTTTTGGAATAGAAAACGAAGACAATTGTATACGTTTTTATTCAGTGACTGCGTTGCGTGTTGTCGGACCTGGAAACGACGTCGTCGTAAATAATACAGTAGTCGTTTGCAAATAAATAAATAAATAATTAAATAAATAAATAATTTTTATTTTGCTTCTATTACAAAATAAAAGTATATACATTATATATGTAATTGTGTCGTGTGTTATGTGCTTGCGTGGTGAATTCTGTGAACGGTCGTGGGCGTGCAGAAGTGCTACAAATAGGTCCTAAGATTTACTTGAAAATCGGATAGGTGTGTGGATGGATTGTGTTATGGTAAGTATGTTACCATTTTAGAAGCATATCCTTGGTAGACCAACAGTGCCGGATTAAGAATTTGCGGGTCCTGGTATCCGGGCATTCATCGCCCCTCCCTCTCGCGCCGGTCCTGTAGACCACCTGTAGTTAAATGTAGTCTACGACTGTGTTATTCACCTGATGCAGCAGTGAACGAATAATCCTCGCAAGTCTCTCGATAAAACGTATACTGTTTGCAGAGAATGAGTAAGCGAGATGCGGTGCAAGATAGTTAATGTTACCCCACCCGAAGAAAGGGTTTTGCACGCCACTTGGTCAAACGATGCTTCGCGCGTGTAATTGATGTATATACATATTACGTACGTACGCGTTGTATGTGTATAATATGAGGGTGACCACTCGTGTTAGGTATTGAGGTGGAACGAACCACGGTTACCGTTTATACGTACACTCGCGCGCGCACAGGCATACACACACACGCACATTCATGCGTATTACCCGCTAATCCTATTCGAATCGGTCGCAAGAAGACTTTCAAATGCTCGTCAATTATTGTTTCGTTTGTAATAGGAGAACCTCATTCGGACGGGCAGTGCAGTGCAGTGTTCGGGCGCGTTTAACGAGTTTACCATTATACGAGAGACATACCATGTCAGATAATTGTTTTGTTTTCGTCTATTCAAGTAAAATGTAAGCACACAGCGCATTTGATATATACGTACAAACAACGACGAATACGACGACAAATATTGGCAGATACTTCCAACCACTCGTGGAATTTGCTATTGGAAAAAAATAATTCGTAAGATACCTAAATCATAGTTGTTCATAATACAGTTAAGAAATGTAGATGTATGTATGAATACGTTAGTCTAATATTTACAAGTAGGTATATCGTATATACTACTTGTACCACCCGCATAAAAAATAGTGAAGTGTTGTAAACTTTAAATAGCGTACGAATATAATATATTAGTTTGCTTTATCGTTAATAATCAAATTGTGTCCTGTAAAGTTTAGCAGTTGGCTGAGGTAATTAGCTTTTAAAACCAATGGTTTTTGAAAATCAATTCTGAATGAAGTTTGATTTATTGTATACAACTTATTTATCACAGTACATTTTAGACAATAAGTATTCCTACGTCAAATTGATTTATTTTCAAAAAAAATTTTCACTAGCAATTATTTCGATTTATGGTAATAATTATTAAATATATTAAAATATTTATTATCATTTAAAATTTTGTAATATTTTGAAGCTTAATAAATATAAAGCAAAACAATCAAATTAAACTATTCAATAATTTAAATATAATCTTAAACTGATCAAAATCTATTAAAAATATTTTGATAAAAATGTAAATAGAAGGTAACTAATCCCTGGAATTATTACTTTTTTAATTAGTATATTAATATATGCGTACGAAAATTAATTACGTTAATTAATTATTCACTAACTAGATTAGAGTTTAAAAATAATAATAGATAATAATCATAGTTTAAGGTTCACAGTTTAGTTAAGGAATTGGGTCGGATATTAATTATCAAAATGTTCGATTATACATTTATACCCATTCATTTTGATCCCAAACCAAAGCAATTACCAATTGATAGGGGTCATATATCCAATATATGATAATACATACAAGATATATATATATATATATATATAAGTTTGTCATAAATTATATTTTTTTACTCATATATTACATTGTAATTATGGAAAAAGTCCAAGAGGTAGCATCTATATTGTATATTGTATACAGTAATAGATTACTAGCAGATTTACATGTATGTTGAAAACCAAACAAAATCGTGTGTAGTATTCTTATTTATAGGTTTCTAAATTATCATCGCTACACTTATATATTTTGAATCTGTACACTTCGAATATTAATATATTTTTTTTTTGTTTCGAAAGTAACTAGAAAACGTATGTTCGCTAAATATATCATTAAACGGTTTTAAAATGAAATTATAACTATTTTATTCTGCAGTAGTAGCTTTAAAAATATAATGAAAATAACAATCTATTATTTGGTTTCAATCGTAGTATGGTCTAAGATTAAGTAAAAAGAGTACTTAATAATTTAATAATTTCAAATTACACAACAGATTATCCTGCGTGTGGTATAAACTTATTACCTAATATAATAGTTAGTACATATGTTTTTTATTTTTTTAATTAGTTTAATGAAGAAATTATGAAATATTCGTTTGATAATTGCAGGTAATTTTTTGGGTAATTTATAAGACTCAATCTGAGGTATTTATTTTCTATTTTTAAGGAGTTTCTCGTATGGAAATAATATGGAATATCGCCTAGTAAGATTGATTATCTTAATTTATGTTATGCTAGCAGTTAAAAAGATTTGTTTTTAAATTTTTTACATAAGGTTTCTTTAAGTTTGTTTAAAAGTTTTATACGATGATTTTCTTAGACAATTACTATCTACTAAATATATATATATTTATTATATTACTTGTACACAATCTTCGTTTTATCGTAGAATTGTTTTTTTTTATGATTCATCAACTTTTTTATAAGTGAATTTAAGGTTAAATAGACTATTCCTTAAACAATGTATAGTAATACCAATTATGAATAGGTAACTACCGCATTGTTCTTTAATAACTCATACATTCTGGTATTGTCTTATTAATCTCCATCGTTCATGCAGTAATTAGATTTTATGGGGAGTTTCAATTCCTTTTTTTATTTTTAAATTTCTTCATTGTATAATATCTTGAAGACTACGTCATTATTACATGACCTTTGCTTTTCATTTTAATTATTCATTTAACATCAATTATAGATGAGAATTCTACAATTCATAGTTCACAGTTGAATTGTTTGTTTTACATTTTATCATAAACATACTTCCGGTTAGTATTATTATTCAATTTAATAATAAAAATAAATGTTGAGCCTAATTAACTAGATTGATTTTATTCGAGATAATTGAAAGTGAATGAAAATTTGACTATTGCATTTTATTTTTATTTTTTTATTTTATTTAAAAAAAAAACGATGAGAAATAACATCAGGACATAATAATGGTGAACTGTTAGATAATTGTTTGAAAATAATAAATCATTAGATTTAAAAATAATTTTAAGTGGTACTTAAATAATTATTTCTTGGTTTACTTTTAAAATTGTTATAATTTAAAAAAGGCATTTTTGGTAAACAATATTTGAAAATGATTTTAAAATGTTGAAATCATTTTCTTACAATCTGTGGTTAATTATATATTAATTGATAGAAATTAAATTACATAAAATGTGTAAAGTTTTTTAAATTACTCAAGAATAACACATAGTTATAATACAATGTTTTGCTTTATTCAGAATCCAAAAATAATTTACATCTTATGTGAGTATAATCTAAACCATTTTTTTTTAGTTGTAAATAAAAAAAATTGCAATATCAGTTCATAATATAATCAAAGCTATAAATACCATTAGTAATTTTTTTCTCCATAATTTAATTAGAAGAGTTTTTTCAAAAACATATTTGAAGTCAAAATTAATTTTTATTTATTTCTTATTATATCATAAAACTTAATGATTTTGGTTTATTTTGAGAATTATGTATTTTAAAATGTTGAAATATTAATGGTTATGTATCTCGACACCCAAGCACTTATTGTATTATAAATTTTAGTTAGTTTACATGTAAATTGTTTTGTACTATAAAATAAAAATATTATGTTCAAATACGTTGTGTTGTTTGTAAATAAAATTTATTTTGGGGTTCTATTGCATTTCAAATTGAGTTATGATTGAAAAAATAAATGCTTATCAGTGATTCAATTAAAACTTAAAACATTAGAATATAGTTCCACCTAGAATTTTAAATAACAATAATCCCAAATAATTTTTAATTTTTTAGGTAGTCATGACTTTCATACACATGGATATGCATTAATGATATTCAAATTATTAATGATGTTATGGATGTCCAGCATAGGAGCTGAAAGTATTGCTCAAGATTATCAGCCATGCACGTTCAATCCTCTCTGTTCATGTACCAAGTCGTACGATAGCTTGGGCGAGGTACATTGTGTTGATGTATACTTTCCACGCATACCACCAGCTATTAATCGATCTCGATTGTCCACATTACATCTCAGGAACAATGACTTAGACAGCATAGAACCTTATTTCCTCGTCAACACCGGTAAATTATTCCATCATTCATTGTGTAATGTGTAGCATGTAGCTGTTTAATACATAGTATGTTACATGAACATAGTGTTACCACAATAATCTTCAGTGCATTTAAATATTACTTAATGTTTTAGAATACATTTTATTTTTAATGCATTTTTACATCAATTTATTTTGACATTAGAACTTATAATATGTATAGTATATTTAATTATTACAATAATTATATGTCTTTTACTATTCAATCTAATAAATATTGTTTTCCGAGTGTTTCGAAAAAAATATAAAGTGAGTAGATAATTACTTATACTATCACTAATTTATTTCATCTTATGGTTTATTTTAGGTATTAAAAACAAGATACAATGCCTAAATGTTTGAGAATATTTAAGGTGTTGCGATAATCGTTTACATAAACGACTGAAATGTCAAACATTGATATATATTTATTTATCAAGAATCATTAATTCTATTTTAAGGTTTTAACTCATTTTTTTTTTTTATAGTATTACTATTGAAAGTCGAAATTTATCAGATTTTTTTTTTTTTTTTTTGAGAGGGGGGTTGTAATAGTTTCTTTTCTTAGGACTGTTTTCAGTCAACACAATCACTGGTGACCTGGATTGGATTGGTGACCATACATTAAAACATAGCTTGCTAATTTACTTTTCAACACCAACCCCCAATGAGTTTCTCATAGTTTATCTACGTATAAGAATTATCATAAACAGAAATCACTCTATATTTGAAGCTATAATTAGAATAGATATTTTACAAAATATTTTTATTTTTTATTAAATTACCGTTAAATCTTCTAACTATTGAAGAACCAACATGTAATACTGCAAAACATTCCGCAATGTTCAAAGTTTTATCAGTATCGAAAATCATTATCTAGGACGAATACACAATAGCCCATAAACGTGTATTGGAAGCACTTGACCGAACATTGAAAAATGTATGCAATGACTCGAGATATTTTGGAGGCGCAATGATTTTACCATCTGGTGACTTTTGTCAAACTCTGCCAGTAATTCCAAGATCTACTGTTGCCGACGAAATAAACGCTTGTCTCAAATCATCTAATCTATGATGCTATGTGAAGAAACTTCAACTGACAACAAATATGAGAGTTGCATTGCTGAACGATACATCTGCTGAAGATTTCTCTGAGCAATTACTGACTATCGATAATGGTCGGGTATCTGTCGACGAATCGAGTGGATTGATTTCATTTCCTCTTAATTTCTGTATCTTTGTCTCATCGAAAGATAAACTTATCAACAAAGTATTCCCAAACATAATGACTAACCACAAAAATAATGAATGGTTGAGTAAGCGAGTAATGTCAGCAGCTAAGAATAAAGATATTGATGACATAAACTACATGATTCAAAATGAGATCATTGGTGCACTGCATTTATTCAAATCTACATATTGACTGTGTAACAAATGAAGATGAAGCCACAAACTACCCAATTGAATTTGTAAACTCCTTGCATGTGCCTGGCTTATTACCGCACAATTTACGACTAAAGGTTGGCTCCGTAGTAATCATGCTTCGAATCATAAATCAACCTAAACTGTGCAATGGAACAAGTTTGGTGGTAAATAAATTAATGAACAAGTTGACTTACGCCACAATACTCAAAGGAAAATTCGAAGGTGAGGAAGTTCTTATTCCAAGGATTCCAATGATCCCATCCGATATGCCGGTTTGAGTTTAAACGACTTCAATTTTCGATCGGTCTTGCATTCGCCATGACCACTAACATATCACAAGGTCAATCTTGCAAGTATGTGGTCTGAATCTAAAAAATGTATATTTTTTACAGGGGCCAAATATAAGTGATATGTTCACGGGTTGGAAGACCATCTGCGTTATTTGTTCTTGTGCCTAAAAATAAAACGAAAAATTTCATCTATCACAAAGTGCTTCACTGAATAGTAAAACCCATATCAAAATACATGACCAATAAAGAATCATTAAAATACTTGATTTTTTTTTATTTATATTTATGATCCTAATAAAAATAAAATATAAAATCCAAAATCTTCTCATTTATTGCCTCTAAGGCGGAATAAAGTTCGCTAAGTCAGCTCCAATTATCATCCAAAACAACTATATTACAAGAGTATTAAAATACATTATATTAGAATAGCTATAACATTATATGTTGTATTATTGTTAAAATTATAATTATTTATACGTTAAAAGCTTAAATAAAAAGTTTAAGAACACAAACTAACTTTAAAAGGTGCACATTATACGCATACACATGATTATAAATTATCTATATTAATCATTAATTTAATTTAAAATTTAAAATCAATTAATTTAGGACTTTATAAGATGACAATTCAAGATAATCCATTGACGTATTTAAACGATGACTCTTTATATGGATTAGAGTATTCATTATGGGAATTGGAATTAGTTGGTACTCTTTTAACTTACGTTCCAACAAAGGCAATACGGATATTACAAAAATTAAAAATACTTAATCTATCGGGTAAGTATTTAAACATTTTATTTGTTGTATATATTAGAAATGTGATATTATTAAAATTATATATACATTACAGGTAATCAAATATCTGAAATAAAGATGGGAGATTGGAATGGATTAGAAAAATCTTTGAAAGTGTTAAAACTTTCTAATAATGCACTCACATATTTACCTCACAGAGCTTTTGATAACCTTGGACTGTTAGAGAATCTTGATTTGTCTGGTAACATGATTTCCGAAATTCATATAAATGCATTTCAAGATGGTCCGTTGACACTTTATAGACTTAATTTAGCTGATAATCTATTAAAGTTCATTCCTTATATGCATTTATCTTCATCAGCAATGAAGCAAGTATTAAAAATACTTATAAAATAATTAGAAGTAATAAGTCAAGCTTTGTATATTAGGTTGATATATTATTGTATTTAACGGTAACTCGTAAAATCTATTTCTTTAAACAGGAAATATTTCAATGAAATGTGATAATTTACAATTAAATAACTGGCACTACACCAAACAAGAATTTACAAAATTAACGCATCAAAATATTATTGTATTCATATAAATATATAATATAACCGCTAAAAAACGATAAATATTATATATATTTAGTTTATACAAATATTTCTTTCATAATATTTAGTTGTATACTGAATATTAGAATTATGTTGATGATTTAAATTAAACATAAGGCTATAGAATTAGTGTGATACAATTTGTTAACTATGGCTCGTAATAGCTTTTTTCAAGAATTGAAATAATAAATGTTATAATATAAAAATTAACTTTTTATACAGATTTTTGAAGTATTTGGATGTTAGTTACAATTTAATTGAAAGTACAAAAGGACCAATATCAGCAATATCACCTAGGGGTGGCCGACGCAAGTTTTTTTTAGACGAACTCCATTTGGAATACAATCATATCAAAATCTTAGAACAACATAGCTTACAACATTTTGAAGCTATTAACAAAACATACTTTGACGGTAACCCGATAACTCATATTCAGGTGAATATATATTTTATATATTTTTATAATTAATAGTATAGTATATATAAATATTATTTTAAATATTGAAAATTATATTTTTATATTTTTTATAATAAATAAGGCTTATTATTTTAGTTATAATTAAAATTGAGATGCTTGTATAAGAAAAAATTAGATATTTTTTCAAATAATTAATAATTAATGCTAAGAATTAAACATCGAGGATTTAAATACAATTCCAATATAATCACAGATTTACGATATACCCAACAAATTATTGTCTATTATACTCATATACTCATATACTTAACAAAATGCGTAGGTATAGTTAATAAATTATAATATATAAAAAATTAAATAAACATAACTTTAACTTTTAAATGTAATATTGTAGTATATTTTTTTTATATAGTTTCAATTATTTATGATTTTTATTTCTGTTGTCAACTATAGCTATTATATTATCATAATGAGTTTTTACACCAAAATATAGAACATTTTGTTTTAATTTTTCTAACTTGAAACATAATTTATTTTTACCAAATGTTTTAGAATGAATTAAATGGAATTTGTGCAATATCAGTTAAAATATAGGTCCCTTACCATTAGATTAAAATTTTAGGAACCTATTTACAACATTTCGGAGGGTGCCCATGCTCACCTAGTAACACCCCTTGTGTGCACGCATATGATTATATGAGTAATTAATGAATTTGATTTCGTTACTGTTTGAGTACTTTTGAAATACATTTATCATATTTAGAATTTTATTTTATGTTGGCCAGTTAAAATAATCTTAGTGTTTTAGGATGGAGCATTTCAAAATACTAAGATTCGAGAACTATATATGATTGATTGCAACATTTATAATGTATCGTTGGAAGCATTCAAAGGCCTTGAATCATATTTACATACCTTGGATGTGTCAAATAATAATATAACAGAATTTCCGGTTTGGAAGCTGCAGCAAAATTTTAACATGCTTATGAAATTAGGATTAAGGGACAACAAGATAAAACATTTATTTCCTATCCATGATGTGGAATCACCTAAAAATGCGAAATCAAACGAAAAGAAAAAATTAAAAAATAAAACTGTAGATCGTGAAGAATACAGAGAAAATTATAGGGAAAATGAAAATCATCACGAATTCTATTCTATACAAGACTTTGATATTTCTGGAATGAAAAACGGCCCACTTCAAATCAATTCTATTAACGGGTATGCAAAAATAGTCTTCTTCTCTGCCTCGCCTTCCTCCCAACTATTTGGGGTCGGCCACCCTTGTCCTACACCTCCACTTCACTCAGTCAATCACATCTCTTCTGCACACACCTATTTATGCAAAAATAGTAATTTAATCAATAAAAAAATTAAACCATTTTATTATGTTTTAGTTTTAAATACCTTCGTCGTCTTTCTCTATCAAAAATGATAACATCTTCTTTAGAGCCGGATATGTTTGCGAACTTCACTATTGATATGGAGGAATTACAAATCACAGGATCAGATTTGAAAGTAATCAGAGCACATGCGTTTAAGCATATTCATGGTTTAAAATATTTAGATTTGTCGGATAATATGATAAATGTATTGGACTCTGACGCATTTAAAGAGGTTTAAATAATTAATATAATAATTTATGATATGTTTTAATTAGTCAAGATAACTATAATATTTTTATTTCTTAGATAGGACATTCATTACAATATCTTAAAATGTCACACGCTTTTGCGTCATCTTTTAAACTCATACCTGGGGATGCTTTTCGGTACCTATCTAATTTGAAGTACATGGAATTAAGTAATAATCATTTGCAATATCTTCGAGAATCTACATTCCTTTTTCAAACAAATCTGAGAACTTTAAAGCTTCAAGATTGTATGGTAGAATCTTTACACAAAGGAACTTTTCAAGTAAATTTAATTATTTATTAAAATGTAAATATTTCTTATCATTTATAATAATTTTAGAGTGCGAGTCATAGTCTTTTAGAAGAAATTTACTTATCGTTTAATGTGATAAAAAAAATTGAAGAGGGAATGTTTGACGATTTACAATCGTTAGGAAAAATTCATTTAGATGAAAATCGAATTAATCGTATTGAAAAACATGCTTTTACCAACATGGAACGTTTACGGTGGTTAATCTTAAGAGGAAATCAAATAGAAAAGTTAGATACAGAAGCATTTCAGAATTTACCATATTTACAAGAACTAGATTTAGCGTATAATCATATAAAAAATATGGATTTTACATTTTTAGATCAGGTATTTATAACATTAATCATACGACATAATGTTAGACATTATATAATATAAGAGAAGGTTTGATTAAACTATTTTACAGGTTGGTATGCTTTCATATTTCCGTATGAATGTTAGTCATAATCTTCTATCAAAATTATCTTCAAACTCCAATTTTTCTACCAAGGATTATTATGTTCAATCAAATATTCGAGTAATTTAAAAAAACCAATGAGTATGTTAAATTTGAGGGTTAATCCATATTCTTTGCGTAGGTCTTAGATATTTCATACAATAGCATTAAAAGCATCGAAGACAAATATTTTTCTCCGATGGAGTCAAGTTTAAGTTATTTACATATGTCTTTTAATAATCTATGGCAAGTGTCTAGAAATGTATTTGGTAACTTATATAATCTTATTTGGCTGGACATTGGACATAATCATATCACTAAAGTGGAATTCGATTCGTTCAGAGGATCGAAAAAACTACAAGTTATCATTATGAACCATAATCGTTTAGTGGATTTACCCAATGATTTGTTTAAAGGATTTACTGAATTACGGTTGGCTGATTTTTCATATAACAAACTTAGGGTGTTACCGGATATGTTTTTCACCGAAGACAATTTGGAAGTATTGAATATGGCTCACAATGAGTTGTCACGTATGCCTGTTTTGTCATTTGCAGTACATTCAGCGAGTATTTTGTGTCATATGGACTTATCTTATAACTCAATAACAGCATTACCTGTTTTCGAAATGTTTTCTAGATTTAAAGTAAACTATTGTTAATGTTATTTTAATAGTCTTTGTTATCATAATACAGTAGTTATATAATTTTAGTCATTAAAACGATTAAATTTGGCTGGTAATCGTTTGGTACATCTTGAAGATTCAAACTTTGCGAGTTTAATCCACTTAACTTACTTGGACATAAGTCATAACAATGCTTTAGTTTTTGAAAACAGAGGTCGTATGTTCTTAGGTCTTGAACAGTCACTTCAACACCTTAAACTTAATAATGTATCTTTAACTTTCGTGAGTATTTTTTGAATTTTACATGCATTTTTTTTATTTTTTTATATGATAATATGTAATAAATATTTTTATTTTTCAGATACCCGAATTATCATTACCTTCTCTACTGAACTTAGATTTATCGAGAAATCAAATATCAACTGTATCACCAGATAGAGCTTCTAATTTATCATCACTACGAAGTTTAGACTTGAGTCACAATGAGTTAATTGGATTTCCATCAATTATAATGAACTTACCAGAACTCAATTATCTTAATTTAGCCAATAATCATATTTACGATCTAAACAATAGCACTCTTAACATGGGTGTTCAAAAACTGATATTCTTAGATATAAGCTATCTGCCATTAGTATCATTCGAAGTTAGATACTTTGTTTAGTTACAATTTATATTGTTATTATTATTATGTAATCATTTTCAGACTGGTGCTTTAAACAAAATGATATCATTAAAAACGTTAGTAATTAGTACATTCGTTGGTATCAAGGATTTTAATATTCCCTCTGTAATTTCTGACATACATTCTTTAAGAAATTTAAATCTTAAAGTAAGTGTTATTTTTGACTAATGATTATTTACATTTAAATATTTTTAATAAACTAAATTGAAAAAAAGAACCGAATGGGCCTCGCTCTGCTGTACAGTTGGGGGTGGAGTGCACCTCGTTTATAGGATAGGTCATTATTACAATGGATTTGTTAAATTTGAATGCAATGATAGATATCATAATACTCGTATACAAATAACGATTCTGAACAGAGTTAATATGTTTGTCTAGGATATAATACATTGTTATTTATAAATATTAATTTATTATTTCAAAATAAAATATACTTTTTACGTTATTTATAAATATTGTAAATAGTATATTTTATTTTGAAACGATAAATATATTTTTCAATTAGGATGGGTTGGCAGTTGCATACAGCGTCATAGTTTGTCAGTCTAGAATATTATACATTATATTATATTTTACATGTAATTTTATGTCAATATTCGCTGTTCAAACGCTTATAAAAAAAAATTGTGCCTATGGATTTTAATAATTTTTTAATGACAATAAGAACTGTTTCTGTGGAATCTTCTATTAAATTTTCAAGTATTTTGTAGGAGCCAAATTTTTTTTATCACCGATTATAAAAAAAAAATGTAAAAAAATCGAATATTTTAAATGCCTATAAGTGGCTTAAAAATTATTATAATATTTTGAAAAATATATGACATAAAGGAAATACCAATATAAACAACTTATAAAATTTTCAAGTTTCTACAACTTATACTTTTTGGATAAAAACAAATAGCAAAAATCGTTTGAGGCTAAACCGTTATTTAACGTGGTTTTGTAAAAATTTAAATTTTAAACACTCATAAAATTTTTTTGTCTGAATCCGGTAGAGTTTTTTTTACAGATATTTGAAGAAAAACTAATGAAAAACCTTGTACCAAATTTTCAAAACTAAGTTATAAAAGAAAAAAATTTTACGAATTTTCAACCACAAAATTATTTGCAAATTTTCGCAATTTTTACATATTTCGTATAAATTAGAACTTTTTTATCACTTATAAAAAAAAATTGTGACTTACGATTTTAGATTTTTTTTTATCAGTCAAGGAACAACTTATAAGAAACCTTGTATTAAATTTTCAAGATTTTCTGGCCGGCCAAAAAAATTTTATCGTTATTTTAAAAAAAATACTTAAAAAAATTGAAAATTACAATTGTCTATAAATAGCTCAATAAACTTTGAAAATTTAACGGTGTATAGAGAACGCTAATCTTAACATTTGGTGAAAATTTCAAGTATTTACATCAATTAGTTTTTGAGTTATAGCAAAATAAAAATTTGATTTTGTCGAAAACTGGTTTTGCGTAAAAACTCCCGTTTTTCCCTTAATTTTTTAGGGTTTTTTCCGTCGAATTTAAAAAATATTGAAAATTTTTTACTTTTGACCCCCTTAAAGTACCAACTAGATTCACTTTCCTTTCAGAAAAGTTGCTACATAAGGAAATCGAAGCATTTTTACTGCCCCAAATCGTGTCGACAGACACAAAAAAAAAAAAAAATTAAAAAAAAAACACACATCATTGTAAAATCAATACATTCTTCACTCCGTTCAGAATCTAAAAAATATAACAATATAATGTACCGTTCTACCAACTGTGAAACAATTCAACTACATTAATATAATAAAATCTTTTAATTTACAATATTTTTTTAAATCAGTAGTTTAAATGTGTAAAAACCTAATATTTATTATTTAGACTTTTTATTTTAAAACTCAAAATTACATTATATTTTATTTTTACTGGTAGGTAGATAAACTATCACGAATGGGTAAAGAATTTAATGGTTTATTTCCATATAAATTAAGAAACTTGACAATTAGTGGAAAAGCTTTACATGGAATTACATCAAATAACATATTTCAAGTATATAAATCTTTATTGATTGTTATATTTATGCTGTAGTTCATTGATATTTTGATTTGTTAATAATTAATACAAACTGTTTTTTAGGGTCTGAGGTATCCAAATTTGAATTTAACAATTTTTAATACAAGCTTGGACATGATATCAACTGATATTTTCCGACACATGGGAATTGTAAGAAATATTAGTATAGATATCAGAAATAATTCGTTGAAATCATTTGGAAATCCGTCCACTAGTTCTTTACCAAATCAACATGGCCAAACCTTTTTAACTTCATTGAAAGTATCTGGAAATCCATGGATCTGTGATTGCAATATCGGGTAATTATTATTTTTAATTTTAATAATATTATGTATATTAACACAGAGGAAACATTACTGCCAATTTATGTTAAAATGCATGCATAAAAAAAACAATTATTGAAAACCGAAAACTTTGAAATCGGCAATGTTAATTTTTTCCTGGTTTCTTTTTTGATTATTTTCATTAAATGAGTATTATATGGTTTAAAAATCTTCACCACCGTATTTGAAAAAATATTTTAGTCAAAGTTATTTTAAGACGTATATTGCACATACCGTTCAAATACATGACAAATATTTTAATGTTTATTTTAAAACTCTTTTTAACCGAAGAATGTCGTTAAGCTTGTCTATGATATATGACAGACTGGTGTCAAAATCCGAGGCCCATGGTAGATTTAAATAAGCCCTTACACCTGTCATTTTTATGTTTTCATTAATTTTGGAAAAAAACAATTTAAAATTATATATTACTTTTTACTATTTTAAAAATTTTCTTCATTTAATTATAAGTATATTTATTTTTTCCTTTATATATACAATTCTATTATAAACAAAATATATTATTATAAAACAGTTACCTATATTAATTTTCGTTATTATTATAAATCTAATTTATGTATTTTAATTCTAAAATTTACGTATACGATCTACATATTTTTCTGCTTGCTTAAATTCGCCTTTTAAAAATGTTGGAAATCCTTTCATTAAGTAAATAAATGTAAAAAACCTTTACTTAATAAAAGTAAATAAAAAACCACTGTATTATCACACTTATATAACCAATAAAATAACAGAAATCATAACATCAAGATTTTCAAATATTGGTTACTATATTTATATTTAAATAAGTTAAATTTAATAGTTTTCTATAAAAAAAAAAAAATCCATTTAATTTTTATACACAGTTGGATGGAAGTTTGGCATCGTAAAAAACGTCAATTCTTGTGTAACCATGAAGACTTGTCACCAGCACCTTCAAATAGGTTTAGAGATGTAGAACACTATTCGACCAGTAAATCAACGTGTCTCATCAGTGACGAGGATTTAGAATTAGCTACTTGCGCAGATAAGAAAAAACCACTAGCCGAAGCTTTTAAAAATGATATTGAATGTGGATGGGGAACTGCTAGTAAATGTGAAGCTAAATTAACAATTATTATTGCTTTTATAATGACATTTATTCTAATGTAATTTTCTTATTACCAAAAATAGATAAATTTAACAAAAAACAAGAAATTTGATTATATATTTTGTATGTGTACAATAATATAATAAATTATCATTTATGAATAGTATTTAGATTATATTTTGAAAAAATAAAATACAAAAGAAAAAATGTCATCATCAATTTAGTTTAATTTAGTTTTTGCTAAAATTGTGAATCATGTAATTTGCTATGTTGTATTTATTTTAATATTAGTATCTAACTTTATGTGGTTAATAATTTTTTAATAATGTCTTAACATGAAATACAAATGTTGCATACTTTTTATTATGTACTTTATTAATGTTGTAGGTAAACTTAGTTTACTGTACAGGGTAATTAATCAATTATTCAACTTTTGTCTAAATTCTTTAAGATATAATAATGAAAACTGAACAACTTTGATGTATTAAATCTGATAATTGCCATGATTGTTGAACATTACGTAATTTTTTAAATTTCATTCATGCATTTGGTACTGGTTATGTATAATTTGTAGAATATTGGATGTACATTTTTCTCATACTTCCATAATTATTGGAGTATTAATTCAAGTAATTGAACATTTTTTTAACTTTCTACAAAACAATTTAAAAATATTAATACAGAGTGAATGTATGTATAGGTAAAAAACGCTTTTTACGCAATACCTCTTTGAAAATGTTGTTAATATAATAATATAGTTTAATAATAATTTTACATCATGTGAATTTCTTAAGCAAATTATTTTCAGACTTTGTTTTTAGATTAGAAAAACATATTTTTTATGGTTTATCTTATTAATGTTATATTTTAAATTTTTGATTTATTATACGAGTATTTATTATTAAAATAAATGTTCTCATTTACCCAGCTAAATGAAAATATTAATATAATGACAATGTTAATAAATAATAGCACTATTATTTATGCTATTATGTTTCCATATTTCATTTAACAATGGGTAAGTTTAAGTCGTCTGTCCTTTGTTTTGAATTATTAAACTTATATTATTTAATGCATTTTCTTAAATATGTCTATACGCTTAAAATATATGTATAAATAATATATATTATTTACAAAAATATTATATCTTACATAAACTGCCATCGTTCTATTCAAATTAACTTTTTAAACAAATCGCTCATTTATTGTGCTAAAGCTTTTTTAATAAACTGTAATTATTTTATGACATTTAATTTATGCATTCATTATAAAAACCTACAAACTACGTCTTAAGATTATAATTTTTGTGATTACCTATGTTTGAATGTGTGCATTGTTTGATTTTTATTACTTTAAAATCGTATTTAATATTTTGAACGAGTAACATTTTATTTACACTTGTATTTTATTATTTAACAATTTAAATTATAAATGTATACATAAGATAGTTCTACTAGAATCAGTTTTGTTTTGTTAGCTTGTATTTATTAAACTTTAATATGTACTTGTCATAAAAATTGATATTTCTTAAAAATTATTGGCCATTTTAATTTGTAATATGTTACAATACAATTATATGGGAACATATATTTGTTGATAATAATATAGCACGTGTAATCCTTAGATGTTATTAAAGAGTGAAAATGAAAACTTGATTTATGTTTAAACATGTTGGACTCCCCTCAGAGATCAAAACTTTACATCTAAATAAGTACGACGTAGGCATGTAGGTATTTAATTAATAATATTGGCCATAAATGAGGTTAATTATGAAAGGTGTAATTTACTTAAAACATACAATTTATTACTTTTATTAAACTTGATATCAAGCTAAATAAAATTACGTTTAAGTAAATCTAGGAGTAACATTTAATAATTTTTAATTAAATCTTTTTAAAAAATGTTACTTTAATGATAATGAAACAAATTAATAAAATTAATGATTACATGACTTTGTTTATTTGAAATTTAAAGCATTTTTTAAGTATAATTTTGTTGTCTTATAGATTTATTTGTTAACAAATTATGGTAGATAGTAAAAGCAAACGCATTATTCATAAATATATTATGAGAAATTGTTACACAGCTCATGAAGTTTAAAACAAATAAAATAAAAATAAAATAGAATACAAAGAAAATAATTGGTGAATAATTTTAATGACTAATAAGGAAACCATTCTATTTGTGTTAATGTAATTTGTGAAGATTATATTGTTATATTAATTTGACTTAAACAAGATGTATTTGTAATATATTTTTAGTAAGTATTAGTATTTCTGGCTTCTCCAAATGTTAACTATAACGTTATAAAATTAGTCGTAGTTGTTTATTTTTACTTCACATTCTGTAATAAAAACAAAAAAAATAAATATACTTGTTAATTTTTTTTTCAAATTCTTCAGTGGTTTTCAACCTTTTACTAATCGTAAACATCTTTTTTCTCCTGTAGAGCTAACGTTCTCAAAAATTACAATAAAAATATTAAATTTCATACTTAGATGTATAATTAAAGGTATAATTACACATAAAAATTATAAAATAAAAATCAGCAAATTATTTCATTCTTTTGATGTAATCGTAAATTATCATTTATGACCCCCCGGTTGAAGACCACTGGTTTAAAATAAATATTTTTACAGTAGCATTGCATTTTATTTTACCATAAGTTTATACTCCAGTCTGGGATCTAATACTTGATCTTCGTAATATGTACCATCAGGTATATATTTTCTAGGTTGAATGTTCCAGGTGTCATCGCTGTAACAAATAAGTTGAATTCATTATCGTTGTGAAAAAAATGTTTCAATATTATTGCTACCTAATTGTTTTTTTCGAATTTCGTTGCATATATCTTTTGAAAACGTTCATGGTCTTTTCTATGTCTTCTTCTTGCGATTGATTTTGATCTATAGATGAGTCTTTATTAGCCAATTTTTGTATACGGTATAAGAACCAGGAATTTGGATTGTTTAGCATGTCTGCATTGCGTTTGCCATGAGCTGTGTAGAACGAACGAATGTTTGAATTTTATTTAGTTTGATAATTAATTACATTTAATGATTTACCTCCCCAGCATGAATGACCATAACTTAAGCATGCTGCTGCAACATATTTAAAACATCTATTAATAACTGATCGAAATATACGTAACATAAATCGCATTTAATTTTTACGATAGTAATTGGCTTAATTTGCATTTATTTAAAAAATTGACTTTTATAGAAATATTATTGATTTATATATATTTATATTTAAAAATAAAATAAGTATACCTTAAAATTAATCGTAGTACACGTATATTTTAAATATTTTTACTTCATTTATAGTTAATAATTTAAGTAACTTAAAAAAAAAAAATGTTGTAATATTGTACCGTTATGACTAATAATATAGTTTTAAAAGCTATAACAGTATTATATGTATTATATGTAGTATAACATATTGTAAAAGAAAAAAGTGGGTTATGATGAGTACTTACGATAGGAAACTTTTAATTAATTTTAAAATGAGTCATAATTCATCAAATAAATGCTTAAGTCTTTTAACAATTATGAAAATCTATTTTATATTTATTTTTGAAACAATATATTTATAAGTATGTTATCTACTTTTCGTAAAATATGCAGTTAAATATATGTTGATGAGATAATTGTTTATCATTAAATACATGTAAACTTTTATTTAACAAACAATAATGGTTGTATTTTTTATTTTTTTATTGGATTCTACGGGCCATTTAGGTACATTGACGCAACAAGCAATTGCCTCTACCCGTCTCTATCTTGAGCTAGTTCCTTTTCATTTTTCATTCTCAATATCGACGTAGTTTTTGTAATTCTATCTTTTCGCCACTGTCTAGGCCATCCTCTCAACCTTTTTGAGTCTGGTTTCCTAATTTATGGCCAAAACAGCTTTTAGATCTCCAAACATGATCAACTCATGTCCAGTCTATTACTTTTGAGGATTCCAATTATATTTGTTTTATCATATAGTTCTTCTACTTCTCGATTTGTTCTTAACTCGAATTCCCCTCGAGTGTTTTTTTTTATACCAAATATCCTCCTAAGGACTTTTCATTCTTTTATATATATTTATTAAAAAGTTATTCGATGTATATTCCAATTTATTCAGGAATAAAGTAATTCTTTCTATGACGTAAAAAGTATAAATAGTTTAATATTGTATTGCTCTTTTATTATAAATATTGATAACACATGGATTTATTATTTAGGTTTTTAATAATGTCCAATAATAAAACAATGATGTGTTTTGCATCAAACGTTGCTATTATAAAAAATAAAAAAAAAACAATTCATTTTAAATCGAATTATTGTAAACAAAAACCTTTATTTATTCGTTGCTTTTTGAAATAATGTGATCACATTATTATTTACATCTTAATTTTAAAAATTACTGAGTACAAAGGTTTTTATTATACATTACCTATATATGGAAATAACTTAACTGACATATTTATTTTATTTGATCAAATGATTGTCAATTTATTTTTCTTGGCGATTGTCCTAAGTAATAATATTGGATATTATAGTAGACTGATGAAATTATTTTAAGGATATATTGAATAACGTAACATACTCGTAGTAATTGATAGAATCCAAAATTGAAGTCCTTATCCAAAATGTCTATAAATTGTTCATTACAGTATATTATTATAATGTATTGAAATTTAAAAACCTATGCATACTGATGTTTATTACTATTGGTTAAATTGTTTTCAGTAAATTTTCTATTTTAGTTTTGCATATAATATATGGTAAGAGTTAATTTTTATAAACTCCCCCTTTTTTTTTTAGATATTATATTTATGATTGACTCAAAAGTTAATGCATGTTGTTTATTTGTGTTAGAATTTATACTATGTTTTTCAAAAGTTATATAAAAATATTTAAATATTACTAGAACTTAAATAGTTTATGTGATAAATATAAAATTACTTATATTAAAAAAATTAGGTCATATACTTGGGAAATTAAATTAAAATACTTAATATAACGTACATCAAATTATTAAAAAAGAAAAAAAGAAGCAAATTTCATAATAATTTGTTTTTTGGTTATTTTTAAAACGAAATAAATATCTTGTATAGACCGGTTCGAATCCAATAAAACCGAACTATGATCCTGTCTTTAGTCTTAGTCTTGGTCTTGGTCTTATAATGTATTAGTCCCATTCGGTCTTTAAAAAAACAGACCGCGTAGAGCTCCATTTGAAATATGACTTTCAATAAATAGGGATAATATATGAATTATAATTATATGGTCAAATAGATCATTTTAAAATTATAATGCCATAAGTAAAAACAATTCAATGGAAAGAAAACATTCATTCTTATTAGTATTTACAACATTAAAATTAATAAGTAGGTAATTGTATATGTAGACTACATCAAGACTAAGTTCTTAACAAAATTTTATAAAGTTTACTAAATCTAGTATTAGCTTTAGTATTTGGTAATATTCTGTTGACAATTTTAGTAGTTGCCTAGTTAACTATGAAATTATGATACTGTATTTGTACTAGGTGATTTCATTTGTTCAAAGTATAATGTATAAATATTTAACATTTGCATTTCAGATTATTATTTTTGTAATAAGATACGTTTTATATATATTTTAAATAATTTTTATATTATTTTAAGAATGGTTTTTAAACGTGTAAGCTTTAACGATTTTTACCATATTTTTTATCATCAATACTATTAGTTTGGTATTATGGTCTAGACTTTTTTATTTTTAAAAATATAACACTATGTTAAACGAAGTATATCATTTCATTATAAATTATCAAAATAAAAGATCTGTGTAATATTTATATTTACGGTATATAAGTAATATAAATGAATAAAATACATTTCTATTATTTATAGTTTATTTAATATAATAATATGAAATGTTTTAAAAATATTTATTCTATATTTTATTGTTGTAAACTGTTTATCACTTTTTGAAAATTCATTCATCAAATTGTGTATTTTGGAAGTAACGTTACATTTTTGAAATTAGTATTTTTAAATAATTCTGTTAACGTAATTGTAAATAATAAAATATAAAATAAAATTTAAAAACTAGTAAATGGTTAATACTTAATACTCTTAAATTAATACACAACTAAATAAATAGTTTATATATATAAATAAATGAATAAGTAAATAAAAAAATAAATAAATGTATAGTAATAAATAAATTAACCGGGATTATTATTATATTAAAATACCACCGGTTTCGAATGAATAATTTATCATTAGATATAATAAAATATTAGAGTATATATATATGTATACTATTTTTTTATTTATTTATGTATTTTTATTTTCAACATTATTAATGTTAATATATTGTATTATAAATGTATAAATGTAATACTAAAACAAACATAATTTAATTTTGTAACATTTAATTTTATTAATTTGATTATGTATCTAATTCACTTATAATATTTTTGATGATTTTCTATTTCGATTATTAATTTTAGTATTTTCTGTAAAATTGCCTACACTTTATTATTGCAGATAAAACAAACTTTACCAATGCTCTAGTGTAAATATTTGAATTATCACTTATTCCGAGCAAACTTAAGTAGATAATTTGGTAGTATTACGATAATACTTAAGGTTAAGGTGTTTTTAATTCCTATATTTGTTACACCACGTTCGTGGAAATATATGTTTATAGTTGTTAGTAAAATATTATTATTATGTTAAACATTATTGCACATTTTCTTAAAGGAGTAAAAAAATGAATAGTGATTTAAATATAAAAAAAAAAAATAAATGGTGATTACTATAACAGTTTGATGTTAATTAATTGTTTAATTCCTGATTTTAAAATTACTATTCAGTGATTAATATCATATCAGAAAACATGTTTATATAATAACATTTCTTACATTTTTATTGTTTTATTCTTACCTCCATTATAGAAATCTTCAGCATTCATTAGCTGGCCCTGATAACCTGTACACCAACATTTTAATGTATAGCTTTAAGTTATATAATTATTAATATTGTCGTATTTTGAAAATATTTAGTAATGAAAAAAAGCAAAATTATTTCTCTGAAAATTTAAATATACTAAATCATAAAAGCAAAAGTAGAATTATGATATATTTTTAGTATATATAGAACAAAAAGTGTCAGAACAATAAACGCAAAAGAAACAATTTATATTTGTTTGATAATATAAAAATAAAAGGTTATTAAAGTATACGTTTCAATACAGTTTAATCCAAGATGCATTTTTCAAAATGATTACTATAATTAATTATAATTATTCTATTAAAGTAATAATATAGTGAATATATACACATTTTTTTCTTCAATATGATTATTTTTTTAGTTATTTAGTTAAATGTATGGTTTTAATTAATGCTAAATATTAAATATTGATTTGGGAATCATAATTTGTATACAAATAAATTATTCCATTTTATAGAATTATAGTTTATAGACAAACATTAAGTAATAACAAGTTAGCTCGTTTTTTATATTTAGTTTTTATTTATATTTTTTCACAGTATAGGTAAATTAAATTACATTTTAATACTAGTTGTTTTGTGAGTTTTTGAATCCTATATTAATTAAATTTTTAATTATGTTGAAATGTTATAAAGAAAATCTCTCAATCAATATAAAAATATAATAATTTTTGAATTATAATTATTAAAATATATGCATTTTATTACACTTGCAACGAATGAAATGGAAAAGTGTTGTTTATATATGATTCAGCTTTATCTTTCTAGTAAAAAAAAAACGTTGACAATTTTTAAATGTGAAGTCTGGAAGTTAATTAAAATTTAATGCTGTAACCTGTTTTTTCTCCCAGGGAATAGAATAGTATGTTTTAATTATGTTAAATTCCCAAAAGATCATAGTGTAAGAGTGTTTAAAAAACGCTTGTACAGTTTTTAGATTCGTCCTTGAATCTAATAACTACATAAGCAAGGAATTTATTGGTTACAAAATTATTTTTTGTTTTTGTTTGAGTTGTAAATGTATACGATATATATTATTTATGTATATATGCTACTTTATTAGATTGCAAAATGAGCTCAGATGGTACTTAAGTGGATCGTTTTAATGTATTTTTGGTACTTAATTGGTTAAAAAAAATCTGAAAGTTCCTTTATAAATAATATAAATTTTCATTGAGTAAGCGTTTAAAATTATTTTGATAAAATAATACTGTTTGATCAAGATTTATAAATCCAAAATATTTAGGCTGGTTACATATTTTTTTTGTATAAGTTTGAAAATTTGAAGTATACAAGAATAGATAAAATAATAACCATGAAATTACATAGCTAATAAAAATAATCAAGTTAACAAAGAATTTACTCAGAACTAGTTTTTTAGCAATTTTTTTTTGTAATATTAATATTTGTACACAAAATGTATACAATTTGTACAATATTATAGTCAATCAATTTTATGAATAATTGTAATATGTAGATATATTAGAATTTATTTTGTAGTGAGTATAATGTACATCATTATAATATCCACATTTGTTTATAAAAGCTTGAAGTACTTCATTTTTCAAATTCTATGTAAGCATTCTTGCAAACATTACTTAATATATTGCTGTATTGAATGTATTTAAAATTAATTAATTTTATTGGATTTTCTTTTTATCAAATCTGTCCACCTACTTTGTTTTCGCTGTAGCATCTAACAAAAATTATATATTTATTTTATAATTATGTATTGGCTTTTACCATTTAAATCGAATGCAAATATTTACTTCAACTCTCAAAATTCATTCCTAACTCTACATTGCACGGCCTATTGAAATTGTACCAGATTTTTAGAATAGTAATATATATTTTTGACGAATATAATAACTTGAAATTTTTGGAATGTTTTGGCTTATGTGTATTTAAACTTTAAAACAAAAAAAAAAAAATTATCGCATTACGTTGAAATGGTTAAAATACTTGTATTTATTTAGGAAATAAAATAGTTTAAACTTATAACTTTTACCATTTTACAAAAAAAAAAAAAAACATTTTACACAATGGAATAATATAATGTCTAATTTTGGAGTATTATGTAGAGATATTATACCTATCATCTATATGGTTTTTTCATTGCAGTATGTAATCTGAAGTTCGAAAACAACAAGCAAATTATATTTTTTGTGAATCATACGAATAATTTGCGTAGTTTCAAAGTGATTAATTAGAGATGTTTGATTATTTAATATTAACGTAAATAAAGAAAAACAGTTATTAAACAGCAGTAATAATTGTATGTTGTTCAAAATATATAGGTGTGGATATAAATAAATAGATATATATATATTTATTTTTTATTTAAAAATATGCTCAAGTATTTGATCTTTATTTGAAATTTTATACTTCAATATATATATATATATATAATTAGGTATTGACTAATCAATGTTATTTATAATTATCAGATAATTTCGAATTTAATAAAATGAACAATAATTTTTAATCCGAAATATAGCCACAAAGGATTAAGTCATAGTATATTAGGCAAATGTATTGGTATTAAATATTAAATACGTTTAACATTAATTGTTAATAATTGTTTCATAATTTTTTAAATCTTAGCTATATTTATATAATGTTTTAATTTTTATCCTGAAGGGTCCTTATTATTATTTTATCAATTTTATTAAAAATAATTAATTTAATGAAAATATTTTTGTTCCATAAACCCTAAATAAGAAATTAAATAATGTTAATTTGAAGTGTGATCCATTAAATCTATAATTTATGTTTATATTATTTTGTTAATTAACAATTAACAATACGAATCATATCAAAATAATTTTGGTTTTAGATTTGTATATTAATTTAAAATATTGATTTAGTGACGATTAAAGATTAAGTGCATCATAGCATATTGGACACAAGATCTTAATTCAATTGATGGCTTTAAGTAAGATAGTATTATGGCTCATTAATGTAATAATTAGGATAAAAAACAATTTTTAATCCTTAATATCATAATTGTTTTTAATTTAATGTCTTATTATTAAAATACACTTAAAAATATATAAATAATGAATAATTATGTTAATATGAAATAAATAAATAATATAACTAGGAAACTAGGAGCACTATTAAAATTCGTTTAAATAAAAAAAACATATTTTCTATTTTTGGGAAACGTCATTGATGTTTTTGATTTATTTTTTTTTTTGCAGATCACTGACATTTTAATGGGTTTTCGTTAATCAATCATGCATAAATGTCTTTATATAATGTGTGCATAAATCAGAAATGCAGACAAGCGTTAAAATACGTATCAACTTTTTTATCCAGGTAATGTCTTTCGGTAAGTACTTATGTTTTGTCTTTATAATCTGTAAAGTATTTTACTGGAGTTTTTGTCAAATAATGAAAAAGAAACTTGAAAAAATATGGATTCCCTAAAATGTTGTATACATTTTCTGAATTACTAGTATCTGTTAAATGATTATTTAAAAATTTTTTTAATTAATTGGTTTAATTTATAATAAATATTTTATTCAATGTGTATAAACAATCATACATTTGATTTTAAAATTGTAAAATAATAAAAACAATTCTGTAAATCGTTTAGCTTTTGGTATATTAGTACTTACACTTATGTATTTATGAATAAATATAAGATTTTACTACAAATGGATTTAGGTAAATTAACGCAATTTAACGAATACATATTTTAAGGAATAAATAAATTAAATACAAATTTTATATTACTGTTCTTGTATAAAAATACATTTTTTTTAAATATTAAGTATTTTGGGCTTAATGTTTTATTTATAGTTCAATTTGATAAAAATAAAAAAAATAAAAAAATTAAAATTAATAATTTTTAGAAGAAATAATACGTTATTCATATTCTGTACCATAAAATAAAATAAAATAAAATATGTAATTCTTATTTTAATAAATCAATTATTTTTTATAATTTTATATATGTAGGTAAATTGATTTATTAAAAATAAAGTATTATGTTTGTTTACTAAGTAGTATTTTGATAGACAATTACATTTCATTATGCATAAATTAAAAATTCATCGACACTTATATTGATATTTAATCCATTGCATACCTTCAAATTTAATCAACATCAAACGTTTTGATGTCCATAAAATAATTTTAAATATTTTATGGAAACATTTTTAGAATTGATCAAAAGCTGTAGGTTCGATAATAATTCGTTTTACATTTTCTGGAATGTATGTAGTTTATTTTATTTTTATACGATGACAAATTATTTACATCGCTTATTATATAATAAACAATAAATACAAATAATGTCGACAATGAGTAAATAAACACATTTACCTCCTTGTTTGCAATCAGACTTTTCCACAGCCCATATTATCAACATGAAAACATATATTTTAACAAAAGAATTGTACATTTTGTGATCTTATTCGATGTTCTTCCTCCCTCACCTGTTGCACATGCACGTTCCAAGAGGCAAGTTAACCTACGGCTGCTGAACGTTAACTGAGGCGACCAAAGAGTTTCTCCTGCATTTGTATCCCTTTTTATACTGAAATTTTGCTTGGTTGTATAGGTACCCATATATATACGGACTCCTATACACTGATTGATTATAATATGACGTTTATGTCGGTTTTTTTAATAATTTTCAATTATAATTTTATTTATGGCAATAAAAAATGTTATTGTTTACTTAAATAATTTATAAATAAATATAAATAAATAATTAATATTTTGTCATCAAATATCTATTTCATAATATATTGTGAATATAAATTTTTGTTATTGATTTTGAAGTATTGTCGATCCTTTGTTATACTAAACATATTCAATGCTTTTATTTGCCGAATTAGTTCTTATGTATTTCTTTTTCTTCATATTTATTTATATTTAAGTTATAAATAAAACAAAAATATTATTTTATTCAAATATTTTGTTATAATTTTAAATAATATTAAATCAAGTCGACAATTTAATTTAATGTGATTACGATAAATTGTTTGTATTTTTAATATTTGATATAGATTGATATTTAATATTTGATTTCGATAAATAATTAAGACACAGAATAAAAAAATTCAACTATTTATCAGTTATTTGAAGATTATCGATTAGGTGACAGTTGATTGAAAACTTTTACAAAAAGAGAAATATAGAAAAAAAACAAATTATAATTGTTAAAATTATTATATTTTATAACAGATATGTCATATTGTTTACGAGATATCTCGTAAATATTAGTGAAGCTCATTTTTCAATATCACTTTCAATTACAATTTTTATTACCTACAAATTAATATAATTAAATAGAAGTATGATTTTTTTATACATTTATTAGATATATACAATCTGTAAAATAGTATTTACAATAAGCATATAAGTGTATAGAGTAATACAAAGACTACGAATACATGTGGTGAGTAACCTAGCAGTAACACTCGACAAATAGAAGTAAGTAGATAAAAAAGTAATACATTTAAAAGAGGTTAGGTTATATATATAAATTAGGTCGCAATTTTTGTACTTTTTTTGGATGATATTATTATTGATAAAAATATACAGACTAATTAGCGACTATTAAATATTACATATATAAGATTAGATGAAAAATTATAAAACAATTATTTTTTGAACAATTAACAATTCAAAAGAAAAAACTTTTGAATATGTGTGGAGAACAGTTCTAGTCATTAGCCTAATCGAATAAGTTAAGAGTCATAATTTAAAATGTTTTTTATTTTTTTTAGTACCATCAATAGTATAAATCAATAGCCGATATGTAATGTTATAAAAATCCCCATTCAGTATTATTTTCTTGACCGAGAATTTTTATTAACACGCAATACAACTAGCACGTGATAAGAAAAATCTAGAAATAAAATGCATTAAAATTACACATGAAATCAAATAAATGTTTGGTAATAATAATAACCGAAATATTACAGTTTGATAAACAAAAGTTATTTGCCTCACAGAATTATATTTTTAGACTATCAAGACAATATAATACTTATAAAAAAATGTAGATATTTATGAAGCATAGTCTACTTGCGATGTTTTTAACATAATGCTTTGATTTATGTCTAGAATGTCTAGATTATATTTAGGTAGAATTTAATTTTTGTCTACGATTTTTTTTTTTTTTTAATTACAATGCCTTTTCATTATAAAAAAAAGTATTTTTTTTGCAAATTAGTTAGTGTTAGAAAAATAAAACATGTAATGTAAAAATTACAATCAAAATAATATACAATTTTGTTAATTTGGTTTTTATCAGAATACAGAATTAATTTGTTTGGGTTCTGAATGACACGACGAATGTACTGGTTTTATTATATGTGTTTTTTTTTTGTGTAATGTGTCTAAATACACGATTTCGACTAGGAGGAATGCTTCGATTTTCACCAAATAAAAAAATAGGAATTGGGTTCTAGTTGGTATTGGTGGAAAGGAATATTAATAATGTTTTCGTCAGTTTTTTTAATAATTACCAAAAACCGACGAATATTTATAAAAAAACAACATTATTTGCGACTTATAGACAAAATCATCATTTTGTTTTCATTGTAACTCAAAAAGTAATCATCACAGGGACTTGTAACTTTTACTTTCTTCTTATATTACAATTTGCTAAAGGTAGTTTAATTTTTCAATGATTATTTATATGTCATTCATTAAAAATTTAAATTTTTATATTCTCTTACTTTTTTTTTACGAAAATGTCGATAAAATAATTTTGATTTGACCATAAGTCTAGAAAACTAAAGAGCAAATTTTTTATACATATCTGTAATTAATTGATGAAAAAAATTGAGTTTAGTTACATAAACAATTTTTATGATCAATTGAATATTATATTTTGACACAACCATAAAAATGACAAATTTTATTATATTTTTATAATAAAAATTCATACAATTTTCAATTTTTGTAGTTAAATTGGATACAAGATTTTTTATATGATTTTCTTTGTAACAAAAAAGAAGAAATTACTAGAAAGTCCCTAAAATAATTAGTTATTTACTTAAAAGTATTTCATATTTTCGAATTATTTTAATTAAGTTTGTGATATTTATAGATGCTAAAAATGTTTGAATTTTACAAATATTAGACCTTTTTCTCTTATTGCAAAATTTAGAAGATTCAAAGTTCAAACTACCATATTAAGAACTATGGTTTTACTATTTTATCTATCATATTAAAAAATATAAACTGATCGATATGACCCTTTCATTCAGAATCGTTTATTTGATAGTAATGTTTAAATTTAAAGCACCAATATAGCAATATCATTCACCCATTTCTGTATTTCACTTGACTTAAAAATATTTTTCTTATATTAGGAATTTACTCGTACCTTGTAAATTAAATCATTATTGCTCGTCTTATATTAATAACATTTTTAAAACTAACAATTAAATACTTTTAAATAAAAAGTGTAATATATAGTCCAACCAGTATAGGTAATGGCAATACGATATAGTATGGGTCGTATAAAAATACGCAAATTTAAATAAAATACAGATTCCAATTATCGAAACGAACGTATTCATATAAAAAGCTTTTTTTTATATATAAATTGTATATATTTGGTATATTTAACCTTTTTTAATCCCTTTTCCAGTATAATTCTTATAATAGTTATACTGGAAAAGGTTTTAATATAACTATTAAGTTTTATAATAGTTAATAGTTATATTAAAACCTATAATTTACAACATAATGATATTGTTTTTTATTACCCACCTATTATTTTTCTCGATTTTATTGGTTTTTTTTTTTTTTTTTTTTTTTTATTATCATTTATTTTCCTTATGGTTTTATTTTAATTATCAACTCAATCATATTTTCTGCTTATTTTATTAAACAAACTAAAACATTTTCATTTTTACATAGAGTCTATTTTTGGTTTATCTGTTTGTCGCAAGCCAGTTACCTATATATAATAACTTGTACTTATGGTGTAACAAATGTAATAAGTGTACTTGTTTTACTTTATTTAAAAATAAATTTCGGAATATAAATCAGTCATTAATAATAAGTCAGTAATTAAGTCGAGTTTTCTTTGTATATTAATAATTATCGCTTATAGTGAAACGCAGTGTCACATTTTATCACATTAAACTCTAATAGTTAAAGTCCGTATATGAAGTAAACACAAATTCAGTATATGCATCAAAGTTTATTATTAGAATAAGGTACACCAATTATTCAGTTTATTAGTAAATTTCAACCTTTGAAGTATATAGTAAATTTCAGTCTGACCTGATTGCAATGAAGTCACATAGGTAATTCATGAATATTTTAGTTTTTTCATCAATTTTGATTTTTGAAATGAAAGGTGTAGTAAATATTTAATTAAATATTCTTCATAATCATGATACGTATTTTTATTTATTATTATTAAATTGTTTATTATTATATTTTTTATATTTATTATTAAAGTTCATTATGTTCAGATAATATAAATATTTAGTTCATCCGAGATTTGCACAATAATTATTTGTGAAACTATCAAATATTTTTATTTTGCATTGGAAAGATAAATATCAGAGTCAAATATTATCAATGATGATGGCATGCATGATGTATTTATTTATTATTATTAAATTGTCTTAATAATAAGAAAACGGAATTAATATAAATTTTAAAAATAATCATTGCAGTTACTTATTTGTGTTTTATGGTTTAAATTGATCAAATAAATACATAAAAAGTCACCAGATTTATTGATGCATTGATTAATAAATGCAGTTATATTTAAAAAATTATAATTTATAAATTTATGTGATATAAATACGAATAAACTTTACTAAATAAATATTAGTACTTATGTGAAAATAATTGTAAAAAAAAAAGTATAATAGTCAATTCAGTGAAACACGATAAGCATGTTTTGTTTGAGTTTCCTAAAAAAATTAATATTGATTATTGTGTAGTTTTATTAGCAAAAGTCAATATTTTGTCTACTTTAATTTATTGCTTATATTATTATGTTACTGGAGCATATTTATGAGAAGGAGATTGAAGCATTTTCCTTTCTATATCATTTGTTTTTTTTTTTCAATACATGAAATATATTTATTTTTCTTTATTAGCTTCAGGATCAGTACTGTCATCGAAATATCTTTCCATTTATTTTTTTGTTACACTGATTTTATTGTTGAAATCTGGTCTATTATTATTAAATAGATTATAACTAAATCAATACTCGAAACATATTTACAATTATTAATTAATTAAAACATTGAAATATTTATAAAACAGTTATAAATTGTTATTTATATGTTGGTATTGATATACACTGTTAATATATAAATAATAATAAAATAATAAAAAATAAAATATAAAAGTCACGATTTGATTGTCTGTACATAGGTACTTACTTTTATATTGAAAATTAATTTATAATTCGAAGCCAGTCGTACTTAACAAATATATTAATATTTGAGGCTAAATATTTATTTATTTATTTCTATATAAAAAATATTTGTTTATTTACACATGAGTAATACCTAAATTATTTAAGATAAAGAATGGATCAACATATATTAACAGATATTTAGCTTTGTAGATAACAAAACAAGTACATAAGTAGATGAAATATTGAGAAATTCGTGAAAATAAAAAAAATTGATTTTTGTGATTAAAATAATGCAAAGAACCATGTTATTTATACGTGTTTTCTAGATAAGCAGATGATCGATTGTTATATAACATTACATTTTATTTTTCAGCGAACATGAAATTGGTTATTTAGTTTATAAATCTATTAATCGCAAATTTGTTGCAAAAGTTTGAATAATTGATGGGCCAAGTTTATTGAAGTAAAATGTTGTTTTTTTATTAAATTTTTAGATTTATTATATTTTTATGCATTCATAAAAAAAGGACAAAATATATTTGTTACGTACTTTAATTAATTACTTTGTTGATCTTATACTGATATAAATCTGAAGTATTATTTAATATTATTTAATAAATGGAACTATCACAACCTACGTATATTTTATTTATTTTTTAAATGTTATTAGAATTTACCAGAACACTGTTTTAGCTGAATTTAGGTATTTAGTTATTTAGGTTCATCAATTCATAAAAAAAAAATTCAATTTTCAATTTAAAGATGTTTGTTTTTTTATCTCTTTAAAATAAATTGATTTTCGCGGAAGAATATACAATACATTTCAGTTTTTATTTAACAAATAATATGATTGACCAATTAAACTTCAACTTATAACAACTTTTTAGGAAATAATTACCTAATGAATAGTATTACGTTAATATCTTCAATTGATATAGGTAAGTAAGTTAATTTATTTAAACGGGACTTTTCTTCTTTTGTAGAATATAAAGTTTTAATACATTTTTTTGAGGTTCAGTTTTCTTATATTATGATTTAGTTTACCTGAACGTTATATTAAATGCCAAAAGTATCCTATAAATAACGTATAGTTATACGAAATTATTAAAAATGAAAATCTATTGTTCGTGATGATAGTATGAAGTTATAAACAAAGTAGGTTATTTCATTATAATTCATTATCACAATTTATACACTATAAATTTATAATATTTGTAGAATTGAATTGAACCTAACCCTTTTAGCCATGTTATTTTGGAAAATTAATGCATGCGAAATAGTATAATAGGAACGTGGTCTTCTATTTATAAATTACGGACTTTAATTTTAAGCCATACCTATGGGTTTCTATGATTACTCGTTTAATAAATATATGATTATTAACTCACAAAGTTGTGAATACTAATAAATTATTAATAAAAAAAAAAAAGAAAAAAGAATGAATGATTAGACTTCAATCAAATCATTTGTTCATTCATTTTTTTTATCCACTAAAAAACTACGATGTAGTACGATGGCGCCACAAGAAAATAATTATTACCTACATTACATCAAATATATTTAACCTGACCTATTCAAGATCCTCGTCCAATGATTATTAATTAACCATATTCAATTATAATATTAAAATGTTATACTAGAAGGGTTACAGCTTCATTCCAAACGATTCACATTTTAATCTGATTGAGCAAATAAATAATGAGTCAAAAGGATATTGAAAAAAATATATATAGCTACATAATCGAGACACTGAGAAATACAAAAATAATAATGTGATGTGTGTTTTTGCATAATAGTATTTTATTCGCAAGTAATTATACTAAAATTTTGTTAAAAGTTCGCAAAAATATTACGAATAAAAGTATGATTTAGAATAAAATAATGAATTGAAACGGCTGGTTAAATTAATTATTAATTAAAGTCATTTGTCTAAATATTTTCATTCAATTTGAGTGATTTATTCTAGTTTGTTGTTTTTTTATTTATTTAATATTGTATCGTAGTGTATTAAATAGGGTCTAGGACATTCACCGCCACCGTTTCGCCGCGGTGAAATGTCCGGGTCCGTATTAAATATGTTTAATTTATACAAAAAATAATAATTTGCTTATAGTTTAATAACATCATTGCTTAAAGGGTTTGTAATTTTTCAAACAAAAAATCAATATCATGATCAAATGATTGAATAATATCTCGAAAATATCAAGTGATAATTTTCCATAGAACTTATTATTATTACTTATACTATTAATATACAATAAAATAAAATTGTTTTTGTAAATAAAATTAAAACATATTAATATATAAATACTGTACAATGGCAATGGTGTTGAACACTCAAGAGGGCAATTGATAAAATAATACTATAAATTCGGGTTTTTGTATAGTAATATTGTATAATCAGTTCTATTTATTTAACTAAAACTTGTATACATTTATTAATAAATATTTAAAACTCTAATCTAGGAGAATTGGAATTTTACAAATGTTGAGTGTGTGGACCATCCTGGGGAGTCGAAGTATATGATTATGTTACATTTTTTCGTGCTATTTATTTTACATTCCATTATATTTTGTTTTAGTTTAATTTGTCAACATTTAAATTATTACATAAATATATTATTTAGACTAGAATTATAAAACATGTTATGCGAAATTATTAAAATTATGATTAATTAAAACTGGAAGGATTTTATTTATTTGATCTATTAAACTATGCGATATACTACAAATTAAGAAGTGATTAAAACTGTATAATTTTTTTTTATGGAATTGTTATTTTAAAAATTTAAAGATGTTATTTCTTTTTATATTGATAACTTTCTTAGGATGAATGCTGATTTGATTTTAATCTGATGTAGAATAAATTAAGCGGTGAACTTTCGTTGAATAGAAGCTTTTACTTCCGTGTAAAGCTATTCAGTAATGCACTTAGAAGCTTTTATGTAAATAAAAACAAATTGAGAATATATTATATTATATACATAGAATATTAATACAAAAATATATAAAAAAAAACTATTATTAATATACTAAATAAAAATGAGGTACAATATTTAATACTAGATATATAAAATATATAAAATACTTCGTTATGTGAACTATATTATGGAACGATTAAATTGTAATTAAGTAGGTATTACATTTTAAATTCAAAGTTTGATACCATAGTTTAGTGAATGTGTTTAAAGTAATGAAAAGTATAGCATTTTGATATTTGTTTGAATATATAATGTTTGTGCGTGAAGACTTTAAGAATAAAAAATATAATTTAAATGTATATAAAGATTGTTTTGTTTTAGATTCTGAACGGAGTGTTTTCAAGTTAAAAATAATAATTTTATTAAGAAAGATTTAATGTAACTATTGTTGGTATATTGAAAATAAAAATAGAATAAATATTAATAATTTGAAGGAATACTTATACTTTTTTTTAACGGAATCTCATTCTTCTAAAAATTAATTTACTTTTATTCATATATGAGCGTGTTTGCTAAGTGTACGAATACACATGAGTACATAAGATATTAAAAATAATACTTATAATATTGCATATTATGTATATTATTAAATTTTTATATGTAATGAAAATCTATTTTTATTCGTACGATAATTTTAAATTCTGAGTGAAACGAAAAATATATTGGTTTTATTATAGTGTGTGTTTTTTATGAAGAAATTTCTGATAGGATATATTGTCTAGTTAGTATAGTAAAAAGAAAAACCATTTACCCATTCATGTATCCCAGCCTACCACTGACCATGGAGTCTTACCCGATCATAGGCACTCTTTATTTTTATACAGTATAAGTATGATTTATAATTGCCTCAAAGCAATGTGAATAACTGTTCCGGAGTGGTTGTTGGTTTCAAAGCGGAAAAAAAGTATGTTTTAACAATATTACAAATATTTTATTATTTTAATTAGTAAATGAAAATATTTAAAATTACACTCTAAATAGTTACTTCGAATTTGACCAAACTTTTAAAATTTATTTATGCATAAAAATATATTACTTATGTAAGTATACATTTTGAAATTATTATTTTTTTAAACATAAATTCTATAATCACAGAACAGATTAAAGCAGAATGAATACTCTATGTACGCAAATTTTAGTCTGTCATCTTAAAGGGCTCGATAGTTTTTCAGATAAAAAAAGAAAAAGAAATGTTTATATTATTTCTGTAGTCTTTAGATGCACTGTTTATCAAGATTTTTATTAACAAACCATTGAATTGTATGTTTTGTTTTGTATTATATACCTAACTAGTAATCAAATAATTTTTTTAGTTTGTTTCGTTATTTTAAAAGCCTCAACAATTAGCTCATTAGCTTATAGAATAATATTTACATTATTTACTTATACTTTTTCAAATTAATCTCTTTTGTAAATATTGTTTTTTGTTTATAATATTGTCATCTTTCGGAAGTAATTTTTTGTTATACTAATAAATATAAATCAATAATAAAATTTAATTTTGTTGAATTATTTTTTATAATTTAATGTAGATTGTACATCAAAATATATAATTAATTAATGTTTGTTATTGAATAAACTATAGTCAGAGTAAAATAAACAGTTTTCTTTTAAATACATTTTTTTTAGAAAAAAATGTGTAGCCATTTCCAATTTTTAAATTTTGTACAAAAAAAAAAAAAGAAATGAAAATAATTGACTTAGTTGCTTCAATGGTTATAATCAGTTAAATTAATTTATATCTTAATATTATTTTATATTATTTTACAACAGCAACTGCAATTAGTATATTTATTTACAATAAGATTAATATTAGTTTTTTGAAGAACTATTTATTTAAGAATTATTTGAATTAACAAGTTAGAAGTTTATTAAAAGTTTATTGTACTTTTTTTAATATGATTTTTAAGACCAATATTAAAAAGTGAAATTCTTTTCATTAACATTAAATTATATGATTTGATAATGATATGTTGATATATAATGCAATCGATAAAAATGTTTTTATACAAGTATATCTTATACTCTTCAAGTAAAAACTAACTTATCGTTTTATAACTAAAAAATATATTATATACCATTGCATTTATGCATTTATTGTATTTAAAATATGTAATACTAAATTTTAGATCAACATTGATGATCCTTTTAAGTATGATGAACTATATTTTCGGGCGTCAATAAGCGCCCGTGTATTTACTTATCAGTTTTCATTTTGATCTATACTGAACTTTTATTGTAACAGTGTTCCCTTAAATATTTTATATCTATTACATCCCTCTAGTAGAAAAAGTTTGATATTTACATAAGATTTTTAATACTAGATAGAGCCACATATTAAATCCACCAATAAGTATTGGTACATTTATTAATTTTGTAGCTTTTTCTACTCTTTTTAATATAAGTTGAACTGACAGTGGCGACTCGTGCTATAATTCACAAGAACACGTGAACCATCAAAAAAAATTATACACAAAATTATTAGATTCCAGTAGTAAATTATGATTGGTTATTATGCACATAGTCTGTAATTAATACAAATATTTATTAAAAAAATAAATTTTGCCACTTTTTGTGTTGAGAAGTTTATCTATTAGCGATTTAATAATTAGTGGATTCATATGCATTCATTGTACTCCGGGTGGCCACACAAAAATTAGCTACATGCATAGACACGTTGGTTAGTAATGCATGGTAGTTTGGAGCACAATCACGTCTCTCGTGAAAATAAAAATTTTATGTTTATGTTTCATACATAATAAGTTGCTTTTTTCTTATTTGTTTTTATTTTACCGTTATTAAGAGTCGATAAAGCTTAAAAAAATTAGATGTTACACCAAATATACACAGAAAATTTCATGAAAATCGGTCAAATCGTTTAGGAGGAGTTCGATAACACTAACACTGTAATACGAGAATTTTATATGAGTTGAACAATCATAATTTTTTTGTGATTTTTTCAGGCAACGAAGTGCACAGGATCAGCTATATTATATATAAATGAATGTTTGTGTGCAGATCTGTGGGAAGAAGATAGGCTAATTTAAAAAGGGTTAAATTTGGTTTTTTTATTCATCGGATCTTAGTACGTTAAGGTTAGGTTAGGATTATGAATTAATTGATTATAAAAATCCATCGTATTATATCAAACTTGGTATACTCGTAACTTTGATACTTTATTAGAGTTAAATCATACACTTATGTACAAACAGCACTAGGTCCGCGATCTACCGCAGGTAGATTGCCTACCTGATATTATACTGCTGCGAATCAGAATTTTTATTCCGGGCAACAGAAAACTTAAGATAAATCTAGAACATCATCCACCGAATATTAAATAACGAATTGAACAAGGTTTGAGTCATATAGAATTGGTATATTTAACGAGCAACGAAGTGCATGGGATCAGCTAGTATATATTTATCGTATAAAGGGAAAACATTTCGATTCAATAGAAATGGTAATAAACTGGCTGACCATACGACGTCGATCACGGGATCGATGTTTAGACCACACTCCGATGTAATATACATATATATGAGCGTCATGCATTACATCAGAGTGTAAAGAAATGAGAATCAAATTTTTTATCAAAATATTATGACGATTTATCCTTGAAGGCTGGTCTGGATTGGAGATTAGTGGTTAAGCTAGGGGCTTGTGTTATTTTGCAGAGAAATATTGATGTTAGTTTTGGACTAGGCAACGGATTTATTGACATTATTTAACAAGTCATATTGGGACATTGACGACGACCGCTCCATTATACATAAACTAAGGATAAAGTTCTCGCATGGTTTTGAGCTATAATGGCTAAACTTTTTTTTTTGCTGAGCTAATTTAGTAAAAATTTGTTTTCGAATGGGCCACCAAATATAAAAGTACAAACAATATCAGTATTAAATTAATACTATTAATCTAATAATACAATTTTGTTTTAAAAAGTAGCTGTACAATATACATGTAAATATGTATTGGACAAGTTTTAATATATTTTATTGACTATGGAATATATTAAAGATTGAGGTACACGTTTTAAGTATACATTCATTTGGTCAGTACGCTATTTTAAGTGATTGAGTCATAATAATATTAAATAGTAAAATTTTCAAAAATAAAAAATTATTATTTACAATCATTTTATTTTTTAATAATATTTATTATTTTTATTTTTAAAAATTTTCAAATAAAAATATTACTATTTAATATTATTATGACTCAATCACTTAAAATAGCGTACTGACCAAATGAATGTATACTTAAAACGTGACGACCATTAAAACGGACCATTTAGTTACCTTTACAGTTCCCGTGTGGCTCATAGGCCAAAGGATGAGTACCACTGACTTAGAGTATGATTTAGAATGGACCCCGACCAAGTTCAAAAGCCATGAATACAGCTTATGTGCATCGATATCAATTTATAATTTGCTTGGAATACGTCATTTCTATCTAGAAAAATCAAGGACTAAGTTTGCCAAATGCTTTATTAGAAGTATATACTCGTTGTTATGTAGACATAACTCGATATTCTCAAATGGTGAAACGTACGTCAAAAGTATCAAAAGTGACAAGCCTCAAAAGAGTTTTTAGTTATTAACTTGATCTCTGTCAGGTTAAAATCAAGAATAGTGTAATCATAGAATTCAACCGTTTACAATTTTTGCATAGGTCAGACGTAATAATTAAAAAAAACGTTGACATTGGAAAATTAAAGATCGTAACTATGTATATGTGCCTGATGTTGACATTGCCCAAGGGGCCAATCACTTAGCTTCTATATAAATATAAAGACGATATTATAAAAAATAATCTTCAACACACAAAATCTCCCTAACGACTCGTATGAAATTAACACTTGTTGGAGCTATCAAAATAATTTGCTTGACATATTTTAATGGATACTTAAGACAAGCGGGTTCAAATGACAAGCGAACAATGTTTGATCGGAAAAACTAAGTTTTAGTGGAGGATCAACTGGAAATTTGTTAAGACATTTAAAAACAAAGCATCCAACAGTTCCACAACATGTTCATTAAATTAAATTTAAAATCAGTTTGACCAATAGAAACCTATACTTGATCACATATGTAAAGTATTTTTTTAACTAAAAGTATTTTAATATTAGTATTCAAATAGTTTTTTTCTTATTTGTAGTTATGCACTATTTAAAAATAATACTTTTATTTTTAATAAATTAACTCATATATTTTTTGATTAATTTAAAAAAAAAAAAAATTATAATTTGGTAAACTTATAACGGTGTGTGCAGAGGAGATGTGATTGACCGAGTAAAGTGGAGGTGTAGGACAAGGGTGGCCGACCCCAAATAGTTGGGAGGAAGGCGAAGTAGAAGAAGAAGAAGAAGAAGAAGAAGAAGAAGAAGAAGAATTTGGTAAACTCACTTCATATTGAACTCCTAGAAGTTTTCAATGAATTAGATTAAATTCTACCTTACAAAAATGCAATTGGTCCTGATAGTCTCTCTCTTATATTTTTATTTAACTGCAGATTTATACTTTCACCACCAATCACATAGGTATCTCTTTAATTTATTAAAATAAATAAATAATATAGGACATAGGTAATACAATACCTAAATTAATATAATTAAATTAATAAATAACAAAATGTATTTAGGAGTTTTAAAACTATTTTAAATATTTTCCTTATGTATTTAAGTAAAAACTCTTTGAGTATTTTCCTAAACACATAGGATAAAAAATATTTAAGTATTAGGTACTTAAGATACTTATAAAAAGCATTTTTTACAATCCTATACTTGATATATTAACTTTCATAAAATGTATTACATAAATAAAATGAACATAACCAACCTTTCAACAGTTACAATTACAATAAAAATGTTGAATTGTGAATAATTAAATTCAAATAGGCAATAATATTTCTAAATTTTAGTTAAATGAATCAAATGCTGAAATTATTGATGATTCAGAACCCTCAACATCTATGAATCAAAATCCAACTGGACAACAATCATCTTCAGTAGCAACAGTAGCAAAAACATCAACAGCATTTTTAAGACCACATAACCAACGACAAATCTCTATTGCTAACTTCATACAAAAGCCGATTCCTATGAGCAAATCGAAAAATTTGATCGACAGTTAGTCAAAATGATTGTCAAAGAATATCATCCATTCAGTGTAGTAGAGGATGCAGAATTTCATAATTTAATTAAAATGTTATGTCCAACTTACATTATTCCATCAAGAAAAACAGTAACTAAAAGTTTGATACCTCAGATGTTTAAGATGACTGTAAAATGCGTGAAGGATACATCTCAAAACGTAGAAGCTGTGTGTTTGATCACAGATGGGTGGACTTCCAGGACTAACCAAAGTTTTATATCGGTAACAGCACATTTTATTGACCCTAAAAACGAGATACTTGTTTCATCTATAATATTAGGCTGTATTGATTTTGATGAAAAGCATACAAGTGACAATTTGGCTAGGTTTTTAAGAAATGGAATATATCAAATAAACTTACTGCTGTAATAACAGATAATGCTGCTAATATAAAGGCAGCAATTAGAAAGTGTAACTAGAGATGGCTATCTTGCTTTGCATATTCCATAAATTTAACTGTCCAATCTAGCTTAGATTGTATAAATTCTACACTAACAAAAGTAAAAAGCATAGAACTGTATTTTAAAAAAGAACCGGATGGGCCTCGCTCTGCTGTACACTTGGGGGTGAAGTGCGACTCTTCATAGGATAGGTCATTAAAATGGATTTGTTAAATTTGAATTCAATGATAGGTATCATTGTATACGAAAAACGATTCTGAACGGAGATGATATGTTTGTCTAGAATATAATACAATGTTATTTATAAATATTGTAATAAGTATATTTTATTTTTAAACGAAAAATTTTACAAAAATCGAAAATTGAAATTGTCTATAAATAAGTCAAAATATGTCAAAATACATTGAAAACTAAACCATGTATAGAAAACGTCAATATAAAGATTTGGTGAATATTTCAAGTAGTTGCGGTTTTTCGTTTTTGAGTTAGAGCATTTTAAAAAAAACCGATATCTTTGTCAGTCTAGAATATTATACATTATATTATATTTTACATGTAATTTTATGTCAATATTCGCTATTCAAACGCTTATAAAAAAAAATTGTGCCTATGGATTTTAATAATTTTTGAATGACAATAAGAACTACTTCTGTGGAATCTTCTATTAAATTTTCAAGTATTTTGTAGCAGACGAATTTTTTTTATCACCCAATATAAAAATAATATGTAAAAAAATCGAATATTTTAAATGCCTATAAGTGAATTAAAAATCAATATAATATTCTGAAAAAAAATATGACATAAAGGAAATACCAATTTTAATAGCTGGTAGAAATTTCAAAAATCTGCGACTTACAATTTTTGAATTATAACAAATATTTAAAATCGTTTGAGAATAAATCGCTATTTTATGCAATTTCGTAAATATTTAAATTTCAAACAGTCATAAAATTTTTTCCTCTAAGTACGGTATAAATTTTTTTAAAGATTTTTGAAGAGTAGCTTATAGATAACCTAGTGTTAAAATTTTGTACCTTAAGTATGAACAGAAAAAATTTTATGAATTTTTGTCTACAAAATAACTTGCAAATTTTCGCAATTTTTACATATTTCGTAGAAATTGGAACTTTGAGCACTTATAAAAAGAAATTGTGACTTACGATTTTGGGTTTTTCCCGTCGCATTTAAAAAATATTGAAAATTTTTTACTTTTGACCCCCCAAAGTACCAACTAGATTCACTTTCCTTTCAGAAAAGTTGCTACATAAGGCAATCGAAGCATTTTTACTGCCCCAAATCGTGTCGACAGACACAAAAAAAAAAAAAAAAAAATAAAAAAAAAAAACACACATCATTGTAAAATCAATACATTCTTCACTCCGTTCAGAATCTAAAAATGTAATTTGTAAAAACGTGGATTTGCGTAAAATTTACCGTTTTTTCGTATTTTAGATTCTGAACGGAGTGAAGAATGTATTGATTTTACAATGATGTGTGTTTTTTTTTTTTTTTTTTTTTTTTTTTTTTTTTTTTTTTCGATTGCCTTATGTAGCAACTTTTCTGAAAGGAAAGTGAATCTATTTGGTACTTTGGGGGGTCAAAAGTTAAAAATTTCCAATATTTTTTAAATGCGACGGGAAAAACCATAAAAAAATTTGGGAAAAACGGGAGTTTTTACGCAAAACCAGTTTTTGACATAATCAAATTTTTTATTTTGCTATAACTCAAAAACTAATCGATGTAAATACTTGAAATTTTCACCAAATGTTAAGATAAGCGTTCTCTATACACCATTAAATTTTCAAAGTATTTTGACTTTTATTAAGCTATTTATAGACAATTGAAATTTTCAATATTTTTAAGTATTTTTTTTTTAAATAACGATAAAATTTTTTTGGCTGCCTAGAAAATCTTGAAAATTTAATACAAGGTTTCTTATAAGTTGTTCCTTAACTGATAAAAAAAAATCTAAAATCGTAAGTCACAATTTTTTTTTATAAGTGCTCAAAGTTACAATTTATACGAAATATGTAAAAATCACGATAATTTGCAAGTTTTTTTGTAGTTAAAAATTCATAAAATTTTTTCTGTTCATACTTAAGGTTCAAAATTTTAACACGAGGTTATGTATAAGCTACTCTTCAAAAATCTTTAAAAAAATTTCTACCGGAATTAGAGGAAAACATTTTATGACTGTTTGAAATTTAAATATTTACGAAATTGCATAAAATAGCGATTTATTCTCAGACGATTTTAAATATTTGTTATAATTCAAAAAGTATAAGTCGCAGATTTTTGAAATTTCTACCAGCTGTTAAGATTGGTATTTCTTTTATGCAATATTTTTTTCAAAATATTATATTGATTTTTAAGCCACTTATAGTCATTTAAAATATTCGATTTTTTTACATTTTATTTTTATAATCGGTGATAAAAAAAATTTGGCTTCTACAAAATACTTGAAAATTTAATCGAAGATTCCACAGAAGTAGTTCTTAATGTCATTCAAAAATTATTAAAATCCATAGGCACAATTTTTTTTTATAAGCGTTTGAACATCGAATATTGACATAAAATTACATGTAAAATATAATATAATGTAGAATGTTCTAGACTGACAAATGATATCGGTTTTTTTAAAATGCCCTAACTCAAAAATGAAATACCGCAACAACTTGAAATTTTCACCAAATCTTTATATTGACGTTCTCTATACATGGTTAAGATTTCAAAGTATTTTGACATATTTTGACTTATTTATAGACAATTTAAATTTTCGATTTTTGTTAAATTTTTGTTTTTAAACATCTATAAAATTTAATTGATTGAGCGAAAACTCTTGAAAATTTTATATTAGGTTTATAATAAGTTAAACTTATCGTAACTAAAAAATATCGGTGATCGGTTAACTCAATTTTTTATTATAAGCCCTTAATTCTCAAATTTGTATAAAATGTGTAAAAATCACGATAATTTGCAAGTTATTTTGTAGATAAAAATTCATAAAATTTTTTTTGTTCATACTTAAGGTTCAAAATTTTAACACTAGGTGATCCATGAGCTACTCTTCAAAAATCTTTAAAAAAATTTCTACCGGACTAAGAGGAAAAAATTGTATGACTGTTTGAAATTTAAATATTTACGAAATTGCATAAAATAGCGATTTATTCTCAGACGATTTTAAATATTTGTTATAATTCAAAAAGTATAAGTCGCAGATTTTTGAAATTTCTACCAGCTGTTAAGATTGGTATTTCTTTTATGCAATATTTTTTTCAAAATATTATATTGATTTTTAAGCCACTTATAGTCATTTAAAATATTCGATTTTTTTACATTTTATTTTTATAATCAGTGATAAAAAAAATTTGGCTTCTACAAAATACTTGAAAATTTAATCGAAGATTCCACAGAAGTAGTTCTTAATGTCATTCAAAAATTATTAAAATCCATAGGCACAATTTTTTTTTATAAGCGTTTGAACATCGAATATTGACATAAAATTACATGTAAAATATAATATAATGTAGAATGTTCTAGACTGACAAATGATATCGGTTTTTTTAAAATGCCCTAACTCAAAAACGAAAAACCGCAACAACTTGAAATTATCATTAAATCTTTATATTGACGTTTTCTATACATGGTTAAAATTTCAAAGTATTTTGACATATTTTGACTTATTTATAGACAATTTAAATTTTGGTTTTTCTAAATTTTTCGTTTAAAAATAAAATATTTATAAATAACATTGTATTATATTCTAGACCAGGGGTCGCCAACCAGTCGATCGCGATCGACAGGTCGATCTTTCTAGGAATATAGGTCGATCGTTGTAAAAATTAATTTTACCACTGTTGATCGCGTGATAATGTGGATTACCATATTGTATTCTAGGAATTTCCCTGAATTCTCTCAAACTTGCAGAAAACTAATGCCAGTTATCGCATTTATAAAGTTATAAAATCACATTATTGTTATCATGAAGAAACAATAAATATTTGTTCTTTGGAGTGTAGACTTGGTTTTTTTTTTTTTTTGCTCATAAAACAAATCTTTTTCTACACCTAAATAAAGACCTAAGTTCTCCTGAAGGTCGATCACCAGGGACTTAAAATTTCAAAGGTAGCTCACTTGTTTGCAAAGGTTGGCGACCCCTGTTCTAGACTAACATATGAACTCCGTTCAGAATCGTTATTCGTATACAATGATATCTATCATTGCATTCAAATTTAACAAATCCATTATAATAATGACCTATCCTATAAGCGAGGTGCACTCCACCCCTAACTGTACAGCAGAGCGAGGCCCATCCGGTTCTTTTTTTATATCGTTTTTTCAGACGCTTTTAAAAAGTGCTTTAATATTTTAAACCATATTTATGTCTAGTGTATATTATCTAAGTACTCTGCAATTATAATTAACAGTAAATACATTTTAAATATAATTGTAAATTGATGAATATAAATTGCACGAGGAGTGAATCATACACCGCAAAATATTTTTACAGGAGTAAAATAACTTGTTGATGAAGTAAAAAATTGAAGAGTAAGATCATAAAAAAATTATAAATTCATATTTATTTAATCAATTTCAGAATTGAAAATATGTAAGAATGCATATTTAGTTAAGTATGGTTATTTAAAATCAAAAATGAGCGAAATACTTAGTTTAGGTCAGATATGGTACAGGAACGGCTGAATAATAATGTTCTTTTGGTCTTTTGAATTTGAATTTAATATACCTTTGGTTTTGTAATAACGATTTTGGATAAAACAGATGTGTATATTAAAGTTTGAAATTTTCATGGATTTTTTTTTTTTTATTTATTATTCTTCTGGTTGAAATCATGTACATGATAGAAAAAGAAAATTAAAATGCTAACGAATTTTAAAACTCTTTTGTTACCTTCAGATTAAGTTATTTTATAAACGCTATAAGTAAATTTTAGACAAATTTTATATCAGATATTTTAGTTCTAAAACTATGGTTTTCAACTATGAACATTTAATTATAAACATTTTGTGGTTTTTTTGATTTTTTTGATTTTGTCAAGAATTATAATACGCTCATGAAATGTTTAATTAAAATTGTACTTAATTTTTAACATGTATTAACATGTATTAATCAGTTATATATATATATATATATATATATATATATATATATATATGAAGACATTTTTATTACATTTTCAAGGAATTATGTGGAACCAAAATTATTTCACTGACATGTTATGAAAAAAATTAAGATAACATGAAATCATAAAAATATCTATAAATGGTTCACAAAAAATCAAAATACGAGTACTTTGAATATTATTTCACTCGTATTAAATGATGTTATAATAATTATTCAGTAAGAATTTAATCTAAGATTTTGATGAATTTGCAGTATTTCTGGACGTATATACGGATACAAGAAAAAATTCTATAAAAATACACAAATCATAGTGAAAAGAATACTTTCCTTCATTTGTTTAGAATCGAAAACAGATTCTTTAAAATGTTCATATAAGCACATTTTTTTAAGATTTTAATCATATGAAATATTAAAATACATAATACGACAAAATATAAAGGTAAAATAGGTACATACAGGTGATTTGGGCTTTTTTTTGCTACAAAAAATATAAGGTAAGTGTTTTTGATTAAATTAATTATGGTAAGAATGTCTTGCAGTGGTTCAAAATTGAAAATAATGTACTTAAATTCGATGTATTGAAATTAAAAATATTCAAATAAATATAGTAAAAATATTTTGTACAATACCTAAGGCGTATATACATATAATGCTTAATATAAATGATTATTAGGTATACCCATAAATAATAATTTAAGTAGAAAAATTATATTTTTATCAAAAAAACTATGATATTTTGTTAATAATCGTCATATAATTTAAATTCTATAACAAATATAATAAAATTGAATTATTTATCAAATTATCTATATATATATATATATTTTTTTTTTATTATAATGGCTTAATTCCATAAATTACTCGTAAAAAAATCTATGAATGTTTCTTAGTACAAGAGAGTTTATACAAAAAAAAAAAAATCTAATATAATATTATAAAATATATAAAATATAAATATTTTATAAAAGTGTAACGTGGTTAAATTGACAGTTAAAAAATGAATCTCTATCATTGAGTACAAATGAAACTTTCCCATATTTCTTTATTATTTCTTCATCATTACTAAAATCACAATACTATTTTCTTAGGGAAATGCAACTGACAAAGGACTGAGAGTTCTTCCTGTGAAGCATGTTTTTAAGCGAAAATACAGGTCACGTGGGCTTATTATTTCGTTATACAAATAAGGGTTATTATTTTAATAACCATTATGTAAATATATAATAATAGATCATTTTATAAGAATTCTGAGAATTTCTTTCATTTTTGAACCACAGAGCGTTTGAGTTTACTTTTATTATTAATCAGTAAATGTAGACTCGATGGTGAAATTTTTTTACATGTATTTGAATTGGCGGTAGTAAATTAATAGAATGTCACACTTTACGAAGAATTTTTCAATAGGTTTGAATATTTCATGAATATATGAAATATTTCTGACTAGATAGAATAGTTGGATGTTGAGTGTATTTTGATTTTGTTAGTGTCTAATATTTATAGATCAAAGAAATTAGAATAGTAGGGGAGACAGTTGATTTTTGAACACGGACAAAATATTTTTTCTGATAACACTGAAGTTGAGAGGTGATTTGATATGAGGTGATATGAGGTGATTTCATAATACAGATTATTGATGATTATTCTGTAAGTTGTAGTATGTAAAGAAATTATTTAATAAATGTTATCTTCTGTGAAATCCATGCTTGTTGGTCGTTATTGGTAGATGATAGCAAACTTGTGATACCATTTTATTATTCCATAGAGAATGAGATTTTATTGGTATATTTATGTAAGAGCTGATGTGTAGAATGTTTTTTTTTGCAAAGATAATATGTATTTCTATTGTCCGTCAGAAATAATTGGCGAACTCAAAATTAATAAGAAGTGTCTCTGATAGTTTAAATTAATCCTCATTGTTAATAAGTTTTTTTTAAGACTAATAATATGTGCTAAGTCATCAGCTGCAAATCCGGCTGTGAGAGAAAAATACGGAGAGATGGTATTGATGCCAGAATTAGTGAGTATTTGAGGTCTGATAATGGATAATGTGAGAGACATTTAAGAAAATTATCCATTTCACTGGATTTCAACTTTACTTTTTAGTAACTTGTTTGCATTGATTGAAGGATTTTGATTAACAATATATTCGACTATAGCTAAAAAAGTACATTCAGACACTGTAACTTAATATTTTTGAAGTAAATGTATTATTTAATAGTAAGGTTCAAGTATTTGATATTTTTAAACACACAATTTCAGAAATATCGATAACTGTGTTGATTATGATTGCTTAGTCATTTTTAGAAGTTGACAATTCGCAGTAATTTCGGTGAACCTTTTTTGTGTGATATGTTCTTATGACTGATTACATAGTTTAGTATTGAAGGGTGTAAATAGATTTAGCATGTTTTTGAACTGCTCGAAGTAGGAGTTGGTTGAAGAGAGGGATTGGTTGGTAATAGGATTGCTTTTGATTTTTAATCATATTTGTGAATAGTATTTGTTGTATACCGTTTTAACAACGGTTTTTTTTTTTTTTTTAGATAAAATTTGATAGTATTATTACGCATTATGGCAATATACACGAATGTTGGAGTATCAAACGAAGTTTGACTAATACTAAGTGATATACGTTATTAGTTTCTGTTCGTTATGAATATTCTGTTACTGGAAACTAATTAAAACGAAATGCAATACGATTCTATATGTCTCTAAACACGTACTAGATCATTTGTATTAAAATTGTTGAGAATACACAATTATCTACTAAAAATTATACTACTTTTTATGAAGACTATAATAAAAATAAAAATTGTTTAAATTTACAAGATGAAGATAATATCAAAAATTTAATAGAATTTTCCGTTTAATTAATTATTTAAAATATCTTATCTTTTCCAATAAATTGTTTTAAAATCATCCATTCATAATATTTTGAAATAGAAACGGAAAAATTAAAACTTGCACTATAACATTAAAAGCTTTTAAATTTCAAGTTTTAGGTACTTATGAGTTTAAAATAAAACACAATAATAATATATAATATATATTTTTTATAAAATTAACGAAAGAAATGTCGATCATCTTAATATTGTTATGAATAGTAAAGACTGGTATACAGCATCAAAATTTAATGCATTTTATCAAAATTATCATGTGTACAAATTTGAAATGTAAGATAAAAAATTTAATATCCTATGTAAAATCAGTATTGTATTTACGAGGGAGGGGGGGGGGTTAACGGGTCTCGTCACGAAATGTTAAAAAAGCATAAATAACGTTACGTAGGTACCAAAAAAGTGAATATCAATTTATATTATGTGTTTTTATTGTTTTTAATGTTTGTATTACCTACAATTTGTTTAAATAACTTGGGTTTAACTTTTGGTTATTTTTGTCGCGTCGTCGCCATCCGACGACGATAATGACGTAATATATATAATTATATTAATACGCTGTCAATTATAGTAGGTAGTCTACGTTTGTTCAGCTGTAATAATTTGCAGTCTGCTATTGACAACATTAGTGTATTAAATATTAATTTTGTAGTCGCTACACGAAGAGACAAACACCTAACCAGAAAGTAAGGAGGTGAGGTAATTGATAATTTCTAATTAATTTAATTTACATTTATAATTGTTTGAGGTAACGTATAAAATGAAAATATTAAAATTATCTGATTTTTATTTGATGCACTACTCAAATTTGTATTCTTACAAATTTACAATATGTATAATTAGATACCTATACATAATATTCATATTTATATTAATTTATTTTATATATTATCGAATAGATCAAAATTATGACTTCTAAAAAGTAACCAAATATTCATTATTTTTTCAAATCTACTGTAACTATTTTATCTATATAAGAAAAAGTGGATAATATACAAAATAAAATAGATTTAGTAGTTTCAGTATCAGATACTACGTTTACTGTCTACTCTATTTTTTCAATATGCTGTGGAGATGTCGCAGTGCAGTGAACATTTATTCGATTTTAAAATTGTTTATTGCTACCTGAAATATACAAGGTTACATAATATTGCTTATATTTGTCTGGGATAACTAATGAAGGTATAAATAATAATAATAAAGTAGCAAACCAAAGAATCCCGATTAAATGGGTTAATAATCAAATTTGAATGCAATGCAGTACTACACAATTTTATGAAATGCTAGTATCAAGTCGAATAATTTTTGTCTAATTTTTTTTTTTACATAAATAATTAAGATTACGTTGTATTAATCAACAAAAAATTCATAAATTGATGTAGTTTTATTTTTTGACACTCAAATGTGAAAGGGACCAATGTAAATAAAATATTTATTATTGAGTTATAAATTATAATAAAGCTTTGAAATAAATAAATATTTCAAATATTTTTACTACGTGATTCACTCTAAAGCTAATTATCAATTTAATAACATTAATTATACATAACTAAACTAACATTCAATAAAAATGTTAAGTATTTTAGTTTGTTTTTTTTTTTTGAAAAAAAATTAAATATACTTTTCGTGAAAAGATTAAACTAAAACTTTTTTTTGTAAAATTAATAGTTTCCTTTGGTCTTATTTTCGTAAGAATACAACCTTTGTTGGTTTAGAACTACATGTGAAACATTTAAGACTGATCATTTTCAGAGTTTTTTGTTTAATGTAAATTAATCTTGTATTTCGACTATCATATTTCGACATGGACTGACCCCGAATAAATAAACATTTATTCAAATTACATACTTTTAATGATACCTATAAAGCTCATGCAAATATAGTTTCTTAAAGAATATCTGTTTATTACTATATATTTCCATTATGGCGTAAAATAATATAATATTTTTGACATATGAACATTTCAAAATACTTGTTAATTTGTAATATATGATTAATCGAAATTTGCCGTTATGTCAGTGAGAAAATCGTGGGAAAAAGAACACACCCTATTGAGGGTACGAGATAAATGAAAATATTAGTTGAACATCACAGCGGTACGCGTGAAATGAAAATAACATTACATTACAATCGCAATCAGTGGTACACGTTTCGTATACTATTATGATTGAATGCCTTTGAGTGTTTTCTTTTTTGACTATACTTTGATCGTTGTGTTTTGTTTTCAAAGTTGATTTTGCCTTTATAAGACAAGATGTGCGTTCTTTTGACGAACGCTAAATGAAAAATAGTAAAGGAAATAGTGTTTGTCCTTTCAATTGTTGTGCTTTATTTATAAACTATATAATTAACCAAATAATTTGAAATGATATGTCATCAGTTCAGATTTATTACGTTATTTTACAATTCGTATATTTATACCATTAATGAAATATAAGTAAAGTGACTATATATAAGACGCATATTATGTTTACAATTTATTAAAATGCAAAATAAAAATAAATTTTCTGGGTTACTCAAATAATATTTAATCCATTTATACGATTATGTATGTTTAAAAATTGATAAGTGAACGGTTACATAGTAAATAATATCATTAGGTATATCATTATATTAATGCATAAATGATCATTAGATACGTGAATTATTTGTGTGAGGGGCAACCTGATTAGAACAGCCGTGACGGAACGACGGAATAATGTATCGTGAAATGTTGTCCGCTCACTAACGGTAGATCACTGGTGTTCTACGATGCAATAATAGATTTTATAGGCTTTGTATTGGACTGAGGAATGAAACAAGTAAAAGGAAAAGTTCCCAAAATATTCACGTGACAAATAAGTAAAAATCGGTAAAGAAATATTGCTGGTGAATAGTTGATTAATATTTCACATGATACATCATAATTATAAAAATATCACTTATATGCTACTGTTAGTGGTAATAATAATAATGATAATAGAATACTTATCGGGCGCATACAGAGAACGATAATAAATTGTAAATTAAAATTATACGCGTTAGTAAATTACGGACACTATCGGACGGCTTTTGATATTTATCACAACCTGGGGTGATTGGCATAAATACCGCACAGAATAAAGCTAATTAAAACAAAATTCGGGAGAGGTAATCCGTACGGCACACAACATGGCCGATTGTAGTCCGTGAGTTGACGATTGTCGCGGAGTGAACGTGACACATATCGTTGGTGAAAATAGTCAGTTTCAGTCATAGTTCGAAGTATACCGTACGAACGGCTTATCGTGCACTAACAACATCAATTAATGTTCAATATGTTAAACTATTTAGTTAAATAAAAACCGACGAATAATAAAATCATAAATAAATAACTTATAAAAAAAAAAACAAAGAGACCAAGAAGTTGAAGGAATGAGGAGACAACTGACAATAGATGGTGATGTGATAGGTGAAGTTGAGAGCTTTAAATATTTAGGATCATTTGTTCAAAAGGACGGGGGCTTTGACATGGATGTAAAACATAGGATTAAGTGTGGGTAGATGAAATGGAGAGAAGCATCGGGCGTGTTATGCGATAAGAGAATTCCAATTAGGCTGAAAGGTAAATTTTATAAAAGTGTAGTGAGACCAACTATGCTGTATGGTTCAGAGTGTTGGGCGGTTAACAGGAGAATAGAACAAAGTATGAGTGTCGCGGAAATGAGAATGCTTAGATGGTTGAGTGGAGTAACAAGAGAAGATAGAATAAGGAATGAATACGTGAGAGGTAGTGTTGGTGTAGCGCCAATTGTGGACAAGATGAGAGAAAATAGGCTGAGATGGTTTGGGCATGTGATGAGGCGAGAGGAAACGAATGCAGTAAGAGTGGTTATGAAGATGGACGTTGAAGGGAAAAGAGGAAGAGGAAGACCAAAAAAGAGATGGTTGGAAACTTTGGATAATGACATGAGGGCTGTCGGTGTGTGCAGAGGAGATGTGATTGAACGAGTAAAGTGGAGGTGTAGGACAAGGGTGGCCGACCCCAAATAGTTGGGAGGAAGGCGAAGCAAAAGAAGAAGAAGAAGAAGAAGAAAAAATAAATAACTTATAAAAAATATGGAGTATATTTTTAAAATATTAGTGGAATCGGTTTTTGAAAGGAAATTATAGATTAATATATATATCGTACACATAAATAATCGATGGTTATACAAAAATATAAATTAATATTATTACTTTCATATCGCCGATAAGTTTTTTTTTAAAATAACTAAATATAATATGGAAAAAATTAATTAATTATTGTTTTATAATGAATATTGCATTTTTAATTAACAAAAAATAATCCTTAACAAGTTAACGAGATATGTTATTTAAATAATTACATAGAAATTTGATTGAAACATATTGTCTTTTAAAAATTATACTGATTTTTTAAGTACATTTAAAATTAGTGGTTTTTAAAACCTAATAATATAATTAATTATTATTTATTTATGATAAGATATATATTAAAATATAGTATTTCACTAATTTTATTTTAAATTTAAATTTAAAGTTAAATAATTAATTAGAAGAGTTACTAGTACATTTTCTTTAGAATATTTGTGATAAAATAAGTGGCAGGCGTAGAAATGAATCAAGGAAAAATATATATTACACCTGGAATATGAATGTATGTATTATTTTAAGATAAGAGAAAAATTTAAAAAAGTCTTATTGATATTCGGTTTATGGTATTATCAAAAATTTTGAACCAGAATTAGACTAGTATAAAATATATTGAGTAAATTAGTTTATTCTATGATTACCATTACCATTCTAGCAAAATTCACAGAATAAATATTTATATAAATAAAATGGTTTTCTATTTGTGCTTATTAATAGAATAAGAATTAATTATTTTCATAAAATATGTACATTATATTCATAATTGTTATATATTCAAGTATAATATAATATATCGAACATATATTTTCGACAAATTTGAAATGAAATGAAAACATTATACATATAATTAGTTATTTAAATCAATTTCAACAGTAAAATTTAAAATTTTAAAACTTATTATTTTATGATTAAATATAATAATTAATTTGATATAATTTTACAATTATTTTAATATTTTTGGAACAAAGTAATTATATGGAGAAAAAAATTCTGAACTAAATACTCATTCTTGATATAAATATAATACATGAAAATTAAATCAAAAACTTAAAAATTAAATTTTGTACAAGATAGGATTTCATATATGAAATGTGCGTTAATATGCATTAAATTTATAAATATTTAGATTAATGTTTTATATTAAAAATTATCATTTTTAATTTAAAAAGTGTAATATACACATAAAACGGCGCAATTTATAGGCAAAACAGATACAAGACTGTATTGGAAGAATTGTTTCCCCAACACAATTCATAGCAAGATAAATTATATGATCCAAAAGATTTTTTTTTATATTGGATAAGAAATACTTTATTTATTGATAAAATGTATTCTTAGACTTTGTAAAAAATTCACAAAATTATGTAGTATTTATTCTTTTTGTTGTTAGGTTTTCAGAAAGATAAAGACATAAAAAATATTATTATCTTTTTTAAAATAGATATTGAGTTAAATTTAAAAATGCATAAATACTATTGATATAAACGACGTCAAAAGCCATTTTTTAGAGTTTTAAATTTTTTTTTTTAATTGTATTTTTCATTAATTAAAAAATAATAAAAATAAGAATAATGTTACATTATTTTATGAATAATGAACCTATTTTAACATTTCA